>JAQIVE010001847.1:0-22608 GCA_034698285.1 Sminthurinus bimaculatus | reverse complement strand
TGCTAGCTGATATTATTTTGCTCTCTTGCTAGCTGCAGCGAGCATGAGTGCTAGCTTTGCTCTTTTCAATACAGTGCTTTGGATGCATATATTATACAAAATTTGAATTATTTTACTTGTGTAACATGTACTTATCATATGTATTATGTATCATAGTTCGAGTTTGTTATAGACGTTTCAAGTTTCAAGTGTGAAATTTGTTAAAAAGTTAACCACCATTAACGTTTTGTAATAGATAGCAAGTACAATTAAATGTTGAATAGTTGTGGGCAAACAACAATAGAAAATATAACAATTGAAACGGTTTCAATATATGGTAAGTTCAAGTTTTTCTGTCAAAGTTTTCTTCATGTCTTTCGAACTTCAAACTAGCAATACTGCAATACACAATACGAATTACGAATACAGTAGGTAATTAAACACAACAATCAACAATAAATACTGGTTATAAGTAAGCATTAAGCAGCTACTTAATAGTAACTTAATAGCTGATACAGAATATATTATATACTCCCTAAAATCTGAAATCAATTGAAAGTAACTATTCTGTATCCGACCGTGATTTAAATTTTAAAGCACACATTAAGTTGTTAAAAGATACATTAACTTAAGATGTTTATGGCACGGAATTAGCACGGAATGATTATTGTCTTATTGCAGTAGTATATTTATAGTTTAATTAACGTGTTCTCGTTCTCGTTGTTTGATTTTTTTAAGTTAAAGATACACTATTTTTAGGGGAGCAAACTGATCTGTAGTAATAATTGTATTAATTGTATGTATGGTCTTACAATTTATGCAACAAGTAAATAAGTATGCAATACAATACACGACAATAAAGAAAATAACCATAATAATATATAAATATTTTTTATGCTTCCATTTTTACAGTATTATAAAAGAACTTTTATTTTATATATTGAATATCTTCACCTAGTTGGTTTTTGATCAACTTGGTTACATTAAGTATTTGGTTTCTCGTCTGCCTGTGCTCCAACTGCTTCGAAGAAAAAACGAACAGAA
Organism: Sminthurinus bimaculatus; assembly: GCA_034698285.1. NCBI lineage: Eukaryota > Metazoa > Arthropoda > Collembola > Symphypleona > Katiannidae > Sminthurinus > Sminthurinus bimaculatus. The sequence goes on along the minus strand of JAQIVE010001847.1, from coordinate 21,585 downwards.
ATCTGAAAAGTTTTTCTACTATTAGTTATTACTGATAATTCGGTATTATGACGATAACTGCAACAGTGTATAGTGAAAAAGTTTACAACATTTAAAACGTTCTAGTTATTTTTATAACAATAATAATAATATTATGATACAGAAGCTATTTAAAATAATATCACATTATTCTATTATTTACTATAATAATTAATAATACACACAGTCAAAGAGATATACATTCAAATCGCTTGTTTAGTATTCTGTGATCTTTTAGTGCTGAAGGATCTTGTTGAAGGTATGTCATGTCACCTTAAGAGTAGCTTTCATTTGATATTGCTTTTATATATTTTGGTCGTCAAGTTTCGTTCAACTTTGTCTATTGTGTGTGTTCTTCTGTTTTTTTTATACATAGTAGATAATATTGTTGCTGAAACGCTTGTGTGCATTGTTAGCGCATTACCTCGCAGTTATATTACACCGTGTCGAATGTCAGCCTTCTGTAGTCTTATTATTTATGTCCCTTGTTTCATCTATTTCAAAAAAAAACTACTATGTATTAATGTACTACATACTTATACTTGCAGTAATGTTTGACACTTTAAATTTTAATTTATAATATAATATCTCTTTCTAAATCTGTCATATTTGTCATGGTGGGATATGCTTTGGATTGTACTTACAAAATAACTAACTAAAGGAGGGGAAAATATTATACGTACACTGTCTCTGTATTGTTATTTACTTATTTATCATCATCCTTGTAGTTTTATATTAGTTTAGGTAAATTTAAGTGTTGCATAGATTTCTTAAAGTGACGGTTTTCTTCTGCTTTCTGACATAGGCCGACCAAATTGAAGAAGGTGAAATACCGGAAATGGTTAATAACAGTGGCAAAGACCGAGATCGATCACGATCAAAATCTAGTGCTCAAACTCGTAAAGATGGTGACCGAAGGTCTTCAAAAGAGTTTGATGGAAAGTCTACAAGTTCTGAATCTAGCGCAGGCTACCGAAAATCTAGCAGCAGCTCTAGTCATCAGAAATTGTCTTCCAGCGATGCTGCTAATGTCACAAGTGCCAAAAGTGTATCATCTAGTGCTAATGTACCACCTTCTACAACTACATCATCAAAATCTGTAACTAATACTGAACCAAAGTCTCCAATTCTGATGAGTAAAAAGGATATATATGAGGTAATATGCATGGTGATTTATTTTATTGTTTTGCTAAAATATTCTCTGTGTATTAAATGTACATTTTATTTATTTAGGCCCATATATTATTTTTCTTTGCATGTAATCATCATCACCAATATCATACATACTTATCCCAATCCAATTTATTTACTTTCTTTTTCTAGACTGTCGTTGAGTATGAAAACCAACAAGCTATGAACGTCAATGTGGAACAAAATGCAAGAGATTTTTCAGAAACGTCTGAAGAATTTCAGGATGTCATGAACGACATTTCTAAAGTAAAATCGGCTGGCCCAGGAACAAACACTGAGGTAAACATTATTTGAAACAAAAATCAAAATTTCTTACGACAAGCTCGGCTATCCTCTATTTCTCAAGCGTCTTAATTTTCAGTATTTATGAATTTTTTTATCTTCATTACTATTTTTATTAGTTTTATTTATCTTTAAAGTCGTTCTATAATATTTTTGGCATTGTTTAAGATTAATAATTTATTTTAATGCTTTTTATAGGAGGAATTAGAAGACTTAAAGACGGAAGGTCTTTTGCTTTTAGGAAAGTTGCGACACTTGAATCGCATTTCTAAACTTCGTTTAAAATTTGTTAAGGATGCAGCATTTAGTCGACGACAAGAAGTAGATCATGACCACTTATTGTTACAGAATCTTCTATATGAAGCTACACATTTGAAAAAACAAGTGGAAGCTGTTCAAGAGTACAAGTGAGTTTTTCCAGAAAATACAAGGCATAAGTAAATATATTATTCATTGGTAACATTATTCCAGAATTACCACAATAGCGATCCCAGTATCATATTGTTGTTTTTTATTTTTATAAATTTATCAGAGGTCAAGATGAAGAAATAGAATTAATTCCTGTGGAAAAGTTTTATAAAGAAGCACCACCCACGATTTCAAAGCCTGTAAGCTAATTTATTGTACTGTAACAACTTAATTTTCTATTGTGTTTTATAATTGCGCTTCGTAAATCTGCATGTTATTGTGCTACCATATATATAATATATATACATTACCATCATTGTACTAACTTTTACTTTTCATTTGTTTTATTGATTTATAAGGATATAACACGTGACAATGAGCACCTACTACGAATAGCAAGATTAGAGCATGAATTTTTTCTAAGGGAAGATTTGGCTAATAAATGTACAGAATTGGAAAAGGAAAAGGATAATGTTGGCAAAGATATAGAGAGCAAAAGAAAAAAATTGGAAAATCTTCGCAATCTCCTCATATCTGCCCGGGAGGTAAGTGTAATGTTAAAATTTCGCTGCTAAAGTCTTCGGAAGTACAAAACTCACTAAAGTCATTTCAATTTTTCAAAAAAATGCAGGCTACAAAACCAATTCAAGAGTATTATGGAATGCCTTCAAACGAAGAACGGGCTGAACTGAAGACATCACATTTGCTCCCTAATCCATTACATGTTTTATTTGTTCAGTCTACAGCCTATAAAAACGCTTTCAGTAAGTTTGTTGTATTATTATAAGTGTGGATACATTATGTTTGTGACGTAATAATATGTACATATGTGTATGTGTTCCTAAAGTCATCAAGTATTTTTGTGCGACCAAAGAAAATGATTGATTTGTTGGATTTACAGAAATTCGTAACTGTGGGCTAAGCGTGAAGCTCGCTGGTGATGCTGATGCAGCTAAAGAGTTTGTCGAAGATCAAGATGATGAGGTAGAAGATGATTCGGATTCGGAAGTTGATGGTGATGAACCGATGGACATCGATGTGAGATTGATTAAAATATGCAACTATGTATTTTCATTTTTCTAGCACTTTAAGTATTCAGATAAACTAGTGTAATACCATATGGTACGGTATTACACTAGTATTTCTGAACTTGTATCGCTGCATGCATTTCAATACACGATAATTTAATTTTGAACGGTAAATTTATCTTACTCTTAATACACCAGGAATCTAATCATACGAGAAGGAAGCAAACTAAAGGCAGTCAGGGTCGTTTAGCAATACTAGATCCGAAGAAGCGATTAATGCAGACACATCCCTTATGGGTTGAATGGAATGTAAAAGCAGCCAGTGGAGAGTGTATTACAATCGTGTTTTATTATGCCACAAAGTTAAAAGTTGTAACTGTAAAATCCAAGGTTCATTCGGGAGTATTTGGAGAACGAGTTCCAACGTGAGTGTACTAATGAGAAGTGTAGTTTTACCCATTCATCCATAGCTGTGCGCAATTAAGGGCAATGAATTAATATATTTACACGTTAAAGCGAAAACAAAAGAACAACGTTGATGATTGATGACACAATGTATTTCTGTTACCTTTTTTTAGAACCTTATTAAATAAATCAGATAGTATTCTTCCTGGTTTATTTGAAAATGATACTGGGTTGGAATGTCCGAACCCCTCGGTTTACTTTCACCTTCAAAAAGCAGACATTGAAGATTTTTCAGAATTGGTCAATGAATTGGGCAAACCTTATATATGGGCTCAGGTAATTAACAATTAGCTGTCTGAAAACTATAAAAATCATTTCACACATGTCATAAAACTGTAAGTCGTAGCTGCATAACTAGAAACATACATTCAGCTCCGTTTTTAATTTTTAACGATCATTTTTTGTAATGTCAACTCAGAACGCGGCTGGTCTAGAATTTCCACCCTTGGTAAGTAAACAGTAAACATATAAACTTTTGAATACACACTAGCTATTATTTATTATTCAACATCATAATGTTATGTAAAATCTACTTTTTTGTAATTTTTCTGGGAAAATCAACTGACTATTTTCCTTTCTTACATTTATGAATACATATTGCAGCCTCATGGGGGAATAGAAGGAATATCTAAAAAGAATGTGACAGATATCAAATCAAACTATGCAGCTAGCAGAAAATTCACTGGTGCTATCATGGAGAAAACAATCAAGAAAATATTCAAGCGTCTCACCAACCAAATAGCTCTCTGGGGTCAAATAAAGGCAATAGGTGAGTATTTTCTTAATAATGTGATGGATGAATTTCGATTGCATTACGTATGTTTAATAATAATGTGTGTAGTTTTGACTTGTCATTTTCTACTATTGATTATGTATATTAGAATATGTCCTCGATAATGTATAAAATATCTAGCTAATCTAAAGATTATTTAGCTATTCTGTACAATTTACAGCTGTTTTTCAAATATTTATTTAAGTTAGGTTATTATCTGATTCTAAACATTACCAAGATGACATTTATGTTATAATGTTTAGTATTTACATACGTATTTATATTGTTGTTATTTATTATAAATAATAAATAATGTAATATTATAATATATTTCATATTATCATAATGTTTTGTATTTTATTTTTTACCACTTTCTTTTATAGAATGTAAGAATATGCCGATCCCAGTAGATGCTCGAGAATTTTTCCCTTCTAAAGTCTCAGGAATCCTAACATCATGGGAATCAGTAGAATGGGATGTCAATGGCAAATCTACGGCATCAAAAGCTTTAAACTTTATGATCAAAAATAAGCTTATTACTGGACCTGATCAAAATATGCTATTCAAAGCTGTTATAGAAAGACAGAGAGGTACTATTTTAGGTGATTGTTATAAAACTATGAGCTTATTTAAAATCTTTTACAGCAGAATTGTGTTGCTTCATAAAAAAGTATGTTTTTTCGTTGACACCATTCATTAAAAAAAGTTGGAATTTTTTTAAAAATGGACTCTTCTATTTTTGTTTTGAAAATTTTCAGCCAGATTAACAGCATACATTGCCGTTGGAATGAATTTTCCACAGATTGCACCAATTTTTAACTTAGTTTTAGATCAAGATGGAAATGAAAGGGATTCCTGTAACGATGTTTCAATCAGGGTAATATTACAATTTAAAATAAGTCGTGAACAAACATTGGTTAATAATTTTTCTTAAATAGGCGTTCGATATTATTAGATTACTTCTTCTGTATATAACTTCACTTTTATTCTCCCGCAGGATATGGAGAAGGAGATTAATCTGTATGCGCCAGATGAGTTTCAACGCTGGTCTGACTTTATACTTACTCTACAAATTCAACGACTCATGGTATGTATGGATATTCTATTAGAAACTGATCACCTAATGGGTGAGACTCAAGGGCCGTCCGAATTTGGTCGTGAAAAACTGTTCCTGCATCACACAAAGTAACTTGAAATACGTGTATATAATATACATAAGTCAGTTGTGCCATATTTTGAAATTATTAAGTCTTTTTGTGAGTACTATCTCGCTTTCCTCTGGGAAAACAACATTAGTTATACTTTCCAACTACAAGCATGTATATATCTTAACACAATTAAACAATTTTTGGTTTTTATAGGGGAAGGACTCAGAGAAGACCATTTGTGTTCCAATCATCGCGTGGTTATTTTGTTCATCGATACTAACAACTAACAACAAATTTTTTTTGTAAAGCGTACTGGTAAGGAGAGCCTTCTCCTTTATTAGACTACCGTTTTATCACTTATAGTTTGTTATTTTTATAGGTTGTATATTGTATTTTTAATGTGTTTGTCAATATCATTTGTAAAAAACTTTAAAAATTTTGATACAAGCTAAGTATTTCGTAGAAAATTATGGCGTGTATAATTCATTTTATTTCTTCTATATATATATAATATTATACATTATCATTATTATAAAATACTTGAGACACATTGCCAATATTATTATTTATTGCATACTGTGATCTTATTGCAATTTAATATTATGTTTCTTAATGTATCCTGGCTTTTTAAGCGTAAAGCTTTTTTTTTCATAAACCATGTTGTGTTTTTTGTATGCATACATATTATCAATTATAGTTACAACTTTTTTGACTGTTTTTGTTTTTTGTTCTAATACTAAAAGTCATAATAATATGTTATTTGTTAGGCGTAATAGATGTACGTATTACACAGAAAGGGGTGAATTAGAAAGTTTTTTTTTAGAAAATGGAAAGCATAACTTAATGATACATTTATTTAATATATTATTATTATGATGTATTATAATATAAGTAAACATTATATGTATTTAGTATTCGAATTAACTTTAAAAAACGAATGCCCATATGTCAGGAAATCAAGTTCACACACATACATATTATTATTGCCCATGTACGATACATGATACATGATACATATTTGCGTTTTGTACTTTACGACATATTATTTAAGTAATTACTTACTCGAATAAAGTAAAAGCTGCAAGATTTATTTCTAAAGGTATTAAACGAATAAAGAGGTCTGTAAAATATTTTATATTGTTTAATTTCATACATTTTGCTTTTTATCGTTAGTTTTGTCGGAACATAAAACGTACAGACAAGTATAAGTAGTTATTCACACAAGTATTGTTTCTCTATGCATTGCATTAGTACTTTAGTAGGCAATCTTGCATGAGGACTTGAACTCCTTGGATTAAGAGCACGAGGCTGAGCTGATTTTACGAGTTTTACGATTACGAGCGGATGCCGCTGATGGAAGTGGAAGGTTTTCGTCCGTGTTTGTTCGTAGTCACCTTGGTTTCTTTCTTCTGCTGTTCATTTCCATTGTTTGGGATGTCACCTTAATTAGTGCACTAGGTAAGTGTTAAATTGCATTTTTCATTTATTAATTCAGTGTTTACTTAAATACGAATGTTTTGTAGCACTTAAGTACCATAGCTCATAGTTAGTAGTTATATAGTCGTCAAAAGTCAAAACATAGACGAGAGACTTGATTGCTTTGTTTGTGTTGGCTGAAAATTGATACACAAGTTTTACGCGTTAAAAAACGTTACCGAAACGAAACTTGTTGTGTACTTACATAATGTTATACAGAGACTGCATAATATTGTTCTATTACTATACAAAGCATTTTACAGAAAAAGGAAGAATGCGGTGATAGGAAATAATAGGCGATATAATTGGAATACGTAAAAAGTTTCGAGTTTGGTGTATATGCGTATTTATGAAGCATATGAGGACAAAGGAAAAGCTATTGAAGGCATTGTTATTGATTTCAGTCGAGTTTCTCACAAGTTTCTCATACTTTTACTTACATTACCTATATTATGACTGATTATGACGAGATCATACTTACATAGTCAATTAAAGTTACTATGCTAAGTTTAAACTGTAATTACTTTTTTAGTTTTTTGTATTATTTTGCTTTGATATCAAGCTCAAAAAGCACCAATAAATAATATTACAATTTTATAATGGTGCAAATATGCCGATGTGTTGAAGTAATATTATTTACTTGACAGGATTATGGACTATACGCATAAGCTATTTAAGAAAAGGGGAGCGATAGATACTTCAAATACTACGCAAATACCACAGAAATACTAGCGAGTTTTAATTTAAAATCAATTAAACAGAACTTTAAAGTTATTGGGATACTAATAATGCGAATTCATTTAGAATATAAAATACGAGCAGTAGAAAACTAACAACGAGATGGAAGACGACGACTGTGTCATTTTATCGGATGATGATGATAAATCCTCTTCCACGGATGAAAGTGATCAAAAAAAGGAATTATCGGAGGACAATGGAACTGGAAACGGTGATAATAAAGAGACTCTCTCCGATCATGATGATGAAGATAGTGATAATGAAATTGGAAATGTAAAGAAGGTTATAAAATATGAAGAGGAAGAAGAAGACGACGACGATACACACTTCACAACGTGTACAGTTTGTAAAAGTAAGTAATTATACAGACTTTTTGTTTACTTTTTTGTATGTACATGATGTATTTTCTACTTTCTATGTTTTCCCAAATGTGTGTATGTTGTATAAATACATAAATATTTACTAAGCTACCTTTTTACAACCTATATTTTCTTTATTTTTTAAATGAAGAGCTGTTTTATGAATGAATAATGAACTTGTTTTGTTTCAAATTTTAAAGCATTTTCAAACCCTGATAACTTAGTAAATTGTAAGTACTGTTACAAATACTGTGAAATTTAATACCAAACCATTGTTATGTATTATGGCCACTTTAAAAACTTAGATGGTGGTGAGCTTCTCTGTTGTGACTCGTGCCCATTGGTTTATCACACTTATTGTTTGAATCCGCCTATAAAAATCCCAAAGGGGAATTGGTACTGTCCGCGATGTTCTTGTGAGCCGATTAATGGGAAAATAAGACAGATTCTTACATGGAGGTGGGCTGAAGAAGAAACAGAAGCTTACAGAAAAAAAGTATATTTTACATTTTGTGTACTATTAACTATTAATAAAATGAAGAAATCAAGTTCATGAATTATCAAAAATAATGTAAAACATCGATAATAATGACAATGTTATTTAATTACTTGACAGTTCTTTTCTACACCCCTGGAACGTAGAAAGCTGATGCCAAAACCTCGCCGTTTGTACTTTGTAGTTTTTAAAGACAAAAACTATTGGCAATGTGCTTGGGTAAAACCAGAACAAGTTGATGCTGCCGAGCCACTGTACATGCGTCATTTATATAGATGTCGGTAAGACCATCATGTAAATATTCTACATGTCTATAATATTATAATACTATGAAATTTAACAATTTAACGAAATTTATGGCGTACTTTTAAACTAGGGGTACTTTTTATATGACTAGAGAATTTTTAAAACAAAAATAAATTTGCTTCTTGGAATTCTATCTTTGCTTCTGGTCTTTACTTCCATTGAATTGAATTCTAATTTCAAATTTGATGCATATTATAACATGCTCGAATCACAATCACAAAAGATTTCCAAATATTTACATATTATTACTGCATTTTATGTGGGTTTTAGGTGGCATAAATATGACGATGCAGACGAAGAACCTGCAGACTGCGATTATGAAGTAACCTTTGACGATGAATTCGATGAGGATGATAAGGGTAGTTGCAAAAGCGGAAGTAGTGGTAATAGTAGCAAGAAGAATTCTTTGTACGAACGATTTTATAAGTACGGCGTAAAACCAGCCTGGCTACAGATACAGAAGTAAAGTTATCGTTTATATTACTTTTGAAATATAATAATTTAAATTTAAAGAACTATGTACATGTAAAGTGTATGCATTACGAATCGATTAAAACTTATTTACATTTGAACTTTCGAGATTATTAAAGGCGTAAATATATAACCCAGCTGCTTACTTGCTTACACAATGTCGGTGATTCATTTGTTGGCCACGTGTGGAATGACCACCTTATATAATATTATGCTTTTCTTTTATATAGAATCTTTAACCACCGTGCCGCTAGTCGAGGACGAGTAGAATACTATTGTAAATGGAGAGATCTTCCATATGATCTTGCAACTTGGGAAACAGAAGAAACTTGTTCTGATCCAATGTTACTTCCTGAGTTCAAGAGACAAATAGAAATCTATAACGAATTTAGAAACATTTTTCTAAGTACTAACTATGGCGTGAAAGATGGTGGTTTTGTTTACAAACATATTTCACCACCGCCTTCAAAACCTACTACAATTGTAAGGAAAAGAAAATATAGGTATGATGAGAAGAAACTGCCGTTTGTCAAGGATGACAATCTCATATTGTATGACTACCAAGTAGATGGTAAAAAGTTTTTAATTTTTTTACCTTTCACATAATATAACATGGATGTATACACTTGCCTAAATACCGGATCTTTACATTTTACATGCTTTAACTCACAGTATTTGTAAAAAAAAGTATGAGCAGCTACCACGTAGGTTATTGTTTTTTCATTTGGAAAATGACGGTTCACATGACGAAATAGTGGACTGCGGATTAAAAAAATGACTGCAGAAGCTTAGACCTTTCACATTTTTCTTGTAGCCTCTGAAATTTACCTAAAATTCTGTCAGGTTAGAAGGGCTTCTTAGAATTTTAGGGGAATTCGGAGAACTGACCTCAGACGTGTTGTATAAGCAAGTACATAGTAAGTAATAATAACATTGTATTTTTAATTTTCTAGGTTTGAACTTTCTTCGTCATTCATGGGCTACTCATGTAGACACAATACTCGCTGATGAAATGGGATTGGGTAAAACTATTCAAGCCATCTTGTTTATGTACTCTCTTTATAAGGAAGGTCATTCCAACGGACCATTCCTAGTAACTGCTCCCCTTTCAACTGTTGTCAACTGGGAAAGGTGAAACAATAATAATTACGAAATTAAATCTTTCAAGTTGAATGCAAAGCCATTAATTTTTCCTCACGGGGACCATAATATTAAGCTTTTTAGCTTCTATTATTAGAAGGCAAATAAACAAGCAAGTTACATTTTATCGTGTAGTTTATCGTTTTAATTATGTATTATTTTTAATTATTTAATTTCAGAGAATTTGAGATTTGGGCACCTGATTTTTACGTCGTTACTTATTCAGGGTTAAAGGAAAGTAGGCAAGTTTTAAGAGAGTTTGACCTCACCTATGATAAGAAGGCTGCGAAAGCTCTTGGTGTTGCATCGGGTCGGAAGCTTAAGGGTGCTGTAAAATTTCACGTTCTCCTCACTTCTTATGAGTATGTTTGGCATGACAGCACATGTCTACAGTCTATTGATTGGAAAATGGTAGTAGTTGATGTAAGTTATTGTGTTGTATTTTTTATGCCATATTTATGGAAGGAAATAATGAGGATTATATTATTTCTAATATATAAACAAATATACTATAAATGTATTGAAAAACTTATTTTATGAGACAAAATTCAAAAATATTGCTCAATATTTTTATTAACAACAGGAAGGCCACCGTTTAAAAACAGGAAGCTCAAGATTTTTCACTGTTTTGCAGTCCTATAAAACAATGTACAAGTTGATTCTCACTGGAACTCCGCTTCAAAACAATCTAGAAGAACTCTACTATTTATTAAACTTTCTCTGTCCACAAAAGTTTAATGATCTTGACTCATTTCTCGACGAATTCGCTGAAGTTACTAAAGAGGCGCAGGTTAAGAAGCTTCACGATATGTTAGGTGAGCAGAACAACTGTGCCAACTTTAGATTCTTTTGTTTGTAATAATCATGCATCAATTTTCTGCAAGGCCCGCAAAAGCAGAAATTTATTTGCGGGCTTCGCCAATTTTTTCGCCACACATAGAAATAGTCTTGGAAATTTCCCAGAAAAGGGCCCTTTAAGTGGACATTTTTCTTAAAAATTTCTAAAAAAAGAGCCCTAAGGCGGCCATTTTCTTTGCGGGCCAAAAGCTCGCATTCTTGCAAAAGAAAACGTTGCTAACATGAAATACGAAATTTCATCAACGATTTTAACCTAAACTTTAATTTTTTATTGCGCTTCACAATTTCAAGTGAAATGCAAATATTCTGTATCATATCGTTTTTTTCTAAGGGGCCTGGTTTTTTGAATTAATTGTTAGATAACTAGCATCTATTCAGCGTTTGTTTTCACGCAAACTAACCATGGTCAGTGCTGGACGTGGGCGATTTCCTAGTGAAAATAGGGTCAATCAGAAACTAATATACCGAATAATATACCGAAATTGGCATACTGATTACTTATATTGATGACATGTGGGCAAACGGCCCGTGGTAACATACTCTCTGTCTTTCATTAAATGGTGATCCAAATTTTACTTTCTCCATGTTAATAGATGGCGAAAGTAAATTTTGGATCACCATTTAATGAAAGACAGAGAGTACATGATCATGGGTATTTTAAAAATTTTATCTACCCTTCCCTGATAAAAAATGACTGATCTCATGCCTCAAAAGACGCTCTCATCGACAATCGTATCATCTTTCATTTTTATGCAAGTAACATTTCCGTATATTTAGGATTTAGAGGCGAATATGTTAATTATTTTTATGCAGAAACGCGAAACGACGACAATTCATGAAACTTTTATTTGAAAATGCTGTGATGTTAGCTCCATGTCAAAGATTCAATAAAAAATGTCGATTTTGTTCGACATGTGACAGTTGGAAGTAGAATAATATTATAAAATTAACCCTGGAACCCTTATACCTTATACATATTATGGATTCAGATCAAAGCATTCTTCTTAAGTAATTGTGACACCGCAATCTTTAAATGCTTTATATGCACCTCAAAAGTCATAAACCGGCCATATTTTACTTGTCACTAGACACTAGACCCGGAACAACCGCAAAAAAAAGATCTTTCTGTAACTTTTTTTGACGTTTAAGTCTGAAGTTGAGGAAAAAAAGTGTATTTCGTAAGTTTAGAAAACGTTTTTGAGACAGTTTTTACAAAACTGGGGAATATGGGAAATAGCTATAGCGGCATTTTGTTATGTATTATGTACAGAACATGCTTATAAAAGTTAATTTTAGTAGTGTTCATGCTGTAAAAAAATTATCTACAAGTACTTGGGTAAATACATAAAATAAAACTGGATGACAATATTATTATTCATAACCTTTAATATCATCGATATAAAAGTAAAATGGTTTTAACTTACTAAACTCATTCTATACAATGACATTTTCATGTTTAAATTTTTTTCAAAGGGAATTCCTGTCTCTTGTCTCGTATAAAGTAAGTACATAAGTACTTGCTGCTCATAGAGTTCTATGTGTGGTCAATCGAGCTATATGCTGTATGCTGTATATTATGCTGTTGAATTTCAAGAAGGATAAATAAATCGTCGAAAAAATGTATTTGATTTTAGAGACTCAAAAAGTTAAAAGTTAAGAGTGCATAATAATACATGTTATTTTAATTTCAGTTTTAGTTTGTTTGCTGTTATCAATGTAAAGGACTGTGTATCGTCCGTCTGTTGTTTTAATAAAAGCCCCTGTAAATTTTAAGTCGCCACAAATTGGATTCGTCAATCGGTAAGTTTACAAAGTTCATCTTTTTTGTACACATACTTACTTTTATTTTATTTTTTGCTGGTTTTCATACACAGTATAAAAAGGTTGTTAAACTACTTAAGTAATCACAAGTACTTTACGAGCAGGAAAAGTTCTTTAAATTAAGGAAGTTGGATAATTTATGAAAATTTCAATTAGGATGTTTAGAAGATGATTTATGATACATAATGTCATTTGAGTAAAAAAAGGGATGCCATACGTTGTCGGTATTTGAATATTAAGTATTTCATGAACAGAATTGAATGGAATTTATTTGAACGTGAGGAGTTAAGTGTGTCTATTTAAATTGTAAATCTTCAACCTAAAATAAACAGGAAGTAAGAAGACAGTAATAGACAAGGCGGTGCAGGAACAATTAGGTTGGAGTTGAACAATATTGTTGACGATGAGTTCTAGGATTTAGGCGTTTGTTTTTGGGACAGGAAAGGTTGGATCATAATATGTAAATAGTTAAAGGTAATGTATTTAGTATTTAGGTATGTTTAATGTGCAATTCTAAACAAGTAGCCGTTTGTATTTGAAATTTGAAAAACTTGAGTACTACGTTTAATTACATATTATGATCCACTTTTTACCTTTTTGTATTGTCTATGGTATGTTTATAAAATTTGCGTTTTAACTATTATGACACATGATGTGTTTTCATGTTGATATTTTGGTAATAGTTTAGTATCTAAAAGAAAGATTTCTTAATATTTTAATTCTATCGTATAATATGATTATACTATTATATACGGTACAAGGTATTATAATTCAGATTGTGACTACGTATTACTTTTATGTCGTCTTTTAAGTTTCGCAATTTTGACTTTGAGTTGAGTTGTAGGATAAAAAAATAAAAACTCGTACACACTTATGACGTACGTCATGGTACATATATCCATGATAAAATGCTTTTACCTTATGAATTATGAATTGACATGTTTGGCTAAATTGTTATTTATAAGCAAAATGTAGATACTTCAGATATATTACCTACTTGTCATCAAAAATGATGTGTTTAATTTTTAACTAATTGGTGTCAACTATTGTCATTATATTATTATAGGTGACTGTTGGTGGCCAGGTTGGTATTCATCTGAAACCTCCTCACCATACCAGAAAAATATACCAAGATGCCGATTAAACCAAAATTATAGTTGTCAGTTGTTTTATATCATTTGATCTCACCCGGAAATCGACCTAGTTTACCACACCATTCATCCCTAATCCCTACATCAATTGGCCAATTATTATAGTACACACCAGAAGAATTCGATTATTGTCATCAACACTATCCCTATTTAATCAGAATTGGAAGAGAAGACTGCTAGAAGATTCAACTTTATTGTTTCTTAGAATAATATAATAAATACTATACTGAGCAAAGAAGTAGAAGAGAAGAAAAAATATATTATGGAAGAGAAGGAGCTGAAGAGTGACGAGGTTCCATTTAGTATACAACCTGGAAAAGTAATCACAAAAATAAGTGATTGTACCAAACTTGGAGTCATTTTTGTTGGGACTAGTGACGAAGAAATCTTTGTTATTGATCCTACTTTGGGAGAAATTTTGTACCATACCTCATTTCAGTCTGAATCACCGTCACCAGACAATGAGACTGCAGTAGTAGATTCTTCTTTCACAACTCCTATTAATAGTAGTAGTTCTAAACATAGTAAAAATGATTGGGACTTTAGTATAGGTCCCGAAAAAGTAATTGTTGTACACAATAATAAGGTTGGTATACGAAGTGAGTACAAGGGAATTGTTCTTCTAAGTACTATTTTACAAACTCCGCTCAAGAATTCATCAGAAACTTGCAAGATTGAACTTAATATTACCGAGGTAAACCAACAATTTTCTTAATAATATTATGTCTAGTTTTGTTATTGCTATTGAATATTACTACTATTTAAGAGGATTTTTGATGTGACACAAGATTAGTTACAAACTACAACTCAAGAACAGAAAGGTGATAACCTCATTTTTTGATATTTTTAACAGGCCGAAAGTCTATGTCACTCTTTAGCAGCTGTAGATGTAAGTAATGAGCCGGATACTTTAGAGGTTGAGAAACAATTAAAGGCTGTTGTTAAGGAGTCCTCTGATGTAGGTTCCTTTGTAAAAAAAGAAAAAGTAAGTACTTGTCGTAATAATTCAATATTAATAATAATTTAAAATTTAAAAAATAAAGACTAGATAAGATAATACAACTTGTTAGATCTTCAATAAAGGTGGTATGGATAACATTGCAATTAATTTGTCTTTTATTTCATTGCAGTGGACCACTGTGAAGCTGGAGCTTCCGCATTCAGTATTAAAATCGACATTTCAGGTAATTTTCTAAAATATATTATAATGCAATGCTTTGATATATGTACTCTGTTGTTTATATCTATCTATATAATCTATATAATATGTTTTAATAATTTTTGAATTGTTAGTCAATGGTCACCGAGTTGTGGAAGAAAAATGCTTACATTCCACAGCTATCAACAGCCTCTTCAATCTTGGAAAGATTAAATATGCTTATTCCACCTGGGAAAATCGATCTAGATCGAGATGCCATTGATAAAACTCAAATGTTTAGTGAGTCTGCTAGACTTAGTACCTTCGCAAATTGGCCTCATACAGACTACAAGTATGACATCACAGCAACTATAAAATATAAAATATTATTGTGTAAAAACTATCATTGTTGGTTTTATCATGTTTTACATTATGATTTTGGTTTATGTATTTATTCTGTAAATGGGTTTGTTTTATTTTTTTATTTTTAGATGGGCTAGTCCCTCCAAAATGGCCCAAGCCGGTAAAATGCTATTAAAATACATCATGGATATTGGATATTGAATGTTAACAATATAGAAGTTTCAATATTTATTTGGAGTTGTACCTAAATTCATTCAAGTAAGAGAGTTATTTTTCATCATTAATTGTCACGCTTCTATGTTACCAGGTTTCTATCACCATCCTTCTGCACATGGTGAAGATAGAGCTCTTTGTTTCACGGTAATTTTATTCACATCAATCAGTTCATCAGCCAGTCAAAATATATTTAGAGTTTCACCACTAAATAATAATTCCTGTATATTGTAATTAATAAAATAAATGTTTCTTCTCATTTATTTAGTGCCATGTATGCCTTGTTTCTTGGGAACCTACCGATGAACCCTGGTCCGAGCATGAAAGACATTCGCCATTCTGCCCTTTTGTTCGTGGTGAGGTAAGAAGAATAGGCAAATTATAAGACCTTTTGTTCTTCAATTAATACTGATGATGTATTGTTACAGGAGAAATGATAACATGGGAATTTTTGAATTGCAACAAGTAATGAAATGTAAATGGCATTGAAGTATGAAAAAACTAATGCACAATGATTTTGCTTTCAAACATTTACTTTCTGTATAGCATACTCACAATGTTCCTCTATCCCTATCGTATGCAACCGCTCCAGCCTTCACACTTAAAAAGTCAAAGAATATTGGAACCCCAATACTCGGAAAGTCTTCATTTTCATCTGTTGATGTAGTTGCATATTCTCTTGGGCTTGTGGTAGTGTGGGATGTAGCTAAACAAGCCAAAGAAGCCGTTCAATTTGAAGTTACTTACAAGGATGTAGAATCATTGGACCCTTTAGCATCAACTTACAGTGGTGAGATATTATATCAGAATGCTTTATATCTAAAATAATAATTCTAAAGCATTTTTTTTTCATGAAGAAATATTCTCATTCTTCTTTTCATATTATAGATATTGATTTAAAACCCAAGGAAGCCTGGATTATGGATATATCCGATCCCACCAAGTCAATAATTCCTCCCGGTAAAAGTTTTTTCAGTTCTTCTATTGAACAAAAAGATTTACTGATTTATAAATACTGTTGGACTTAAAATAAATTATCAAATTGTCATTATTGTACGCCCAGTGTGTAACATTTGTTTCTTTCCTTCTTTTACTTGCAGAAACAAGTATAAATATAGCCGAAACGTCAGACTACAGGATAGTTTTAACGTCTGTAGCTATATTAGGCGCCCCATCATCATCTTCTAAACGTGAATCGAAAAAATCATCAATAGCTACTACCCCTCCGTCCGTGATAGTAGGAGGAACAATTTATAAACACGACCGTAGTGAGAGTGGAAGTAGTGGTAGTGAAACCAAAATACCTGTTATACTAGTTTATGGTTTGAGTGGTACGGAAATTACTGATGAGTCTAGAGATATCAGTGCTTCGGAAATTTTCAAGGCCATCGGAAACACCGGCACATCAGGTATTGGCTATTGACATAGATGCCACGTAATAAAAATGGCTCATTACTTTATAAGCCTTAAATTTGATATAAATTAATTTAAATTTTAGGAACGAAACAAGAAGCTCAGTTATCACAAGTTGATGGAGACGAAGGTACATGGAACGTGTTGTTGTATTTATTGTTTATTCCATCTTATTTTGCTAATTTTTAGTTCATAGTAATTTATTTTTTAAATGCAATTGCTGCTGAATGCTGTAATTTTGAATATGTTTTCTCATGCTTTCCAGAATTATTTATTTCATACATGAGTGAGTCCGATATGAGCCTTTTCTCTGACATTACGGAATCATCAGGAACTTTCATTTTGGATCAAAATCCAATGTCTGTCAGCATGTCAAATGCAAGTGCAGGAGGAGCAGCTCCACACAGCAAGAAGAAAGCAACACTTCCACCAAAGAAGGCAGAATCTAGTGTGTCAGGAGGAAAGAGTAATCGGGGAAGTCGAGCCTATTTAAAACCTGGTCCAAATGTACTCATTGCACAAAAAATTAATTTACCGTTTGATTTGAACCATTGCTACGTCGTGAAAGACATGTTACCTAGTGGCTCTCAACTCGTTGTATTTGTTGAAAGTGGTGACATTATTAGTAATAATACTACATTAGATAATAACGATGGAAGACCTGAAGAAATGATTGATACTTCAATAATGGACGAATCTTTAAGTACTTTTGGAGCTATTTTAGTTTACAGTGTTAATGTGAGACCAGATACTTGTACCAATAATATTTCTACTACAACAGCAGGAGTGAATTCCAATTTCGGAGTTGTCAGTTTAAATAGTAAAAATCCCATGATCCGGAAAATTGATGACAGGAATGATTTAATAGTCAATACATGTGTAATTCCTCCCGAAGTAACTGATGAACCATTGTTAGCTTGTGTTCTCAAAAGAGGAGATGTTGCCATTTTAAATTTAAATGATTTAGGTAAGTTGCATAATAATATTCCTTATTTCATAACAATGAAAATGTCCCATGTCTTATCATGTTAAGTATAAGTTGGTTTTATAATGTATTATTCATTATGTATTACTTATTTATTATAATATAAACTACTTTTAATTTCAGTCGTCATACATAGGATTTTACGTCCGTCACCCGATGCTTTCATTACATCTGTATCATATTGTGCAAGTAAGATACATTAAAAATTATTCGTTTATTGTTGATATACCTATGATTATTAGCGCAACTTCTAGCATCGCCGTATACTATTTTTGACCTTTTTTGACCATTTATTATGAACCTTATTTTTTGTGGAAATACTGCAAAATAAGTCTAATTTTGAAATATTTTATTCCATTTTTTATAATCTAAAAGGTTTGGAAAGGCTCTGCTGTGGTACCAACACTGGAAATATTGAACTTTTTGTACTAAATGGACAAGGAGATTCATCAGAAACAGACTCGGTTGTAGAAGACAATAAGCCCAGCATAGAAGAGCTGCCAAGGGATGGTGGACTCATTGAGGCTGAAGTGAAGTCAAACTCCGGTTCTTCTACTACTACTAAGAAAAAGCATCCTTCGTCACCGTCTTCCTCAAAACTGTCAACAGCACCAACCGCTGGAAGTCCGAATTATCAGGATTCCGCACCATCCAAATCCCTTATATCAAGTCGCCCGTTGATTTTGTCATCTCTCAAACAACTCTTGAAACTGACGGAATTTGAAAATCTAAAGCCTTGCTTTACTGCAAATGTTCCAGGTACCAAAAAATTATGACGTTAGCAATAGAAAATAGTGCATATAATGGTAGTCTTACTCGTCGTGATTTAGCATTTTTTGAATTTTGAACCCATACTTGTGTGTATGTATAATATTTCTTGCTTAAAAATTTAAAAAATTTAATTGCCAATGTATTTTTTTATTAAAAAGCTTAATCATGTTCATTGTTTTATGTTTTAGACTTTTACGGTCAGCCCATATTGCAAGCTCAGAAAGAGCGTAAACATCCTCAACATTTACAAGCCCATGCTCACGATAATGATTTGAGTAGCAATGGAACTTCAACTAAGAGTTGGCGACTGCAAAGGAATAAAAATAGCAAGAAGGAACATTTAATTGAATTATCATTACCTCAGTCCGTCCATGTAGGTCATTTGGATTTTAAATTTGTTCTTCAAATGGGCTGTACATCCTTACCGGTTATTGAAGTGACATTATACAAAGCCACCAAATTAAAAGCCAGAGGCGATTCTCATGACTCCAATGTGGATAAAAGTATAGTGGATAAATGTATTGACTTTAATCAATTAAAATTAAACAAGAACCCGTCAAATGAATTTCTAAAGTCAATCAACGCAGAAGTAGTCTGTGGACCGCTTGAATTGGCCGCCAACGTCGATTTGTCTGCTCAAGGAGGAACTATTATGTAAGTGTAATGAAAATTTTTCTGCATTGTACATATTTTATGGATTCGATTTTTTTAGATAATATACGATTCCAATCAATTAACCATCAACAATCAACAATTAATTTCTATGATCTGTATTTAATATTTAATCAACAGTTTTACATCGCCTGCTCTTATGCTGGCAAAGGGTCGAAATTTTTATTTGCATATCCGAGCCAAGTCTACGGGGAAAGCTCATGACTCTTCAAATAGTTCATCGAATAATATTAAATCAAAGTTAAAGGATGGTTCCTCGTCTTCTAGTTCTAGTAAATCTAAAGTCTCTGCCTTTTCGAAATTCAGCAAGGGCTACAAAGAATACAAGAGTACTGACGACCCATCAATATTTTTAGGCAGTGGGCAAAATCCTTTCATGTCACACACAATTCATAAAATGTCGGACAGTCCAATTATAACAGAAACGGAAAAGAAAAAAGAATATGGCGGGTGTGACTGGATCCATGAAGTTAGTATAACAGTGAAAATTAATAAGAAGTCTTCCATCCCTCATGAAGAGTAAGGGCTTTAGCCAATAACCAATAATAATAATAATTTAAGCATATTATTTTATATTTTACTTACCTAGCTACAAGCACTTTTATGAAAATATGCAATGTATCTTTATGCCTTTGATTTTGCAGACAAGAAAGAAAGCTCATGCTGACCTCTCCTTCCTTTTTTTCAAAATTGTTATCCTTGGCCGTTTTTGAAGGCGAAAGTCAAGAAGAGAAAGTTTTACATTTGCAGACTCAATCAGCTGCTCTGGATTTATTGGTTTGGGTTGCAGCTATAAATCTGTGTGGTCCGCCAACATCAAAATATAACTACCAACTTGCTTTTATTCAAACTATTCAAACTAAGCTCCAGGAATTGATTTTACATGGAATACTTTTTGCGGACAGATCCATATCTCATAAAACTGCCAAACTCCTTGTTCTGTGTATAGAGTAAGCATTTCAACAATATTATATGATGTTCTTTCATTTTTTTTAACTTTTCTTCTTCCCGGGAAAATATCGTATTATTTGTGTTTCGTATTTCGTATTGCTACTACGTACAGACAAAAAACATTAGCATTGTTCAATTATTTTTTAAACTGGCGTGTTAACGTGATTTTGTATAGTGTAATATGTAATGTCCTATTAATGGAATTTTCAGCTCTGTGGAAAACTATTATAGTAAAGATGACCGAGAACCTTTTTTATCTACTTTACTTCAATGTCTGGTAAGTTTTGATGGTTTTACATATGTTGTAACCTGTACTCTTATTTTTCAATAAAGTATCGAGTAAATGGTGATGTGTTGCGCCAGTGCTGTAACTGGTTATAATTTACGTATTTATTGTATTTTTCTAGTTAACTCTACTTCCATTTACAATAAGCTGCGTATCGGCTGGTTCTTTGCAATGGTTTTTCTTGATACTAAATCGTGTTAGAACCACTAACTTGAGCTTAGCCAGTGAATCATTGTTAGGCCTATTAAATGATGTCTCCGAAGAGCTTCAAAAAAGGAATGACCCTTATCATGCCCTATTGCGAACAAGATTTGGATTGTATGGGACCGTTTTTGATTCAGAAATTTTTGAAATTGAGTTACCAGCAGTCACTAAATCTTATTCTCATCCATTGACCTATGGTGGAATGTGTGGAGTAGATAGTCAAAACGGAAGTACTGCAAACGGGACCTTACATTTTTTGGTAATGAAAAATAGAAAATAGTGTTCACGCTTGTATATGAGCTATTTAAATCGAATCAGCCACCTGAATTAAAGAATTCCATTTTATTTTTTTGGTATCACTAGGTAATTACGATTTTTGTTTGAAATGAAAGCAACTTTTTGAATGAAAGGAACGAAGCTCATACTTCGAAAGCCGTATTGAATGCAGGTTCATAATTTTC
>JAQIVE010001846.1:0-22612 GCA_034698285.1 Sminthurinus bimaculatus | reverse complement strand
GGGAAACGCCACAAAGTGTAGAGTGTAGATACTAATAACCGGTATACTAATGAACTTATTTCGGATTCTCCGTCTCTGTCACTTTGTCCCTGCCGCGTCAGCACATTTGCACTCTCTATGTATAATGTATACTGTGACCAAAGCTTCTGTATAGACGTACATAAAATCCTATTGCAAACCGAAAGGAAACAAATTTTTCATTATTGGTCCAATTTTTTGCACATTTTGCAAAAATTGAATGCTTTACACTGTACCCATGAAAAATGGGAAATAATGCCACCAAAATTAATTTTATAATACCAAATTTCTAATGACAGTTCTGTCTATCTTATTTTTATTGCAGGTCAAGGAAAATGGACTGAAGCACAAATAAATAAAAAAATTGGTGACCAAGATGGAAGATGAAGTTTTGATGGAGATTTCAGTGTATCTGTGATTTGATTGTGTCTGTCTGTCTCTGTGTCTGTGTGTATCCAATTAAGATGGAAGTGAGCTGTATACTGTGCAAAAGGACTAGTAGCTGAAAAACGTTGAGGAAAGGGAAGGGTCAGAGAAAAAGGCGGGAGGCGGGAGGCGGGTGCGGGAAGAAGATGAATCATATGCACCCGAAGCGGGCGAGAAAAGCCGTCTCATGGTTGTCGGTTCTGACTCCGGCGGCCGCCATCCTCTCTGTGATTAACGTGACCGTCTCGATTAGTACGAGTGTTTGGTTGAAGACGTCCGAGCAAATCTTTGTTGACTCCTCGCCCAACTCGACGACCAACTCAAACCACCGCAGTGAAGTGCCCAGAACCAAGAGAACCGTCTCAGGACTTTGGAGACTCTGTGAATACCACAATCTCAGTGAGTTCGCTCTAAATATACCTACTAAAATTCTTAACTCTATCCATACATACACATTTTGTCTATATATTTTATACCGCATACTCCTCTTCATCATCATCAGAATGTGAGTAGTCATGTAACTCGACGCAATGGAATGGAATTGAGACCCTCTAAGAGTTCACTTCCACATTATTTATCATCTCTTTACTTTCTCCACACAGAGAAACTTGCCTTGTGTGCTGTGTGTTGTGGGGAATCCTGGGCATTGTAGCAATATCAAAATCCGCCCTACAAATTTCTGTATGTATATACGTATGATGATGTACAATGTAAAAGGCTCAGGTAGTACAGAGAGAGAGAGAGCGAGAGAGAAAAAGAGAGAGTGTCTCTCTCGCTCACCTCAAAAACCTCAAAAGTCTTACAAGGGCACTGAGCAAACAGGAAACATGTCAACCTCCATCTCTTAAATCTTAAGTAGTCGTTTCCTCTTTCTATCTCTCTCTCTCTCCCTTTTTGCCTCCTTGCTTTCTCCAGCTTTCTCCAACTTTCTCCTGGAAAATCTCTCTGTAGTCTCGTCATGATATGGATCGAGGGAAGGGAGCGGGGAGAATAAATAGCGGCGTGGTTACGAGCCGTGTAGAATTTTAAGCTCGTGTTCCCTCCTTTTCCATGGGCATTCCACTTTACTTTCTCCCGACTCCCTTTCTCCAGTACTAGTACGTAGAGCTGGAGAAAGAGCTCGGTGAAATTCCAGCAAATTCCACAGACATTCGTTCGTTCCTTCGTACCGAATGAGCCTCCGCTTTCTCCGTCAAATCTAGAATCTACAATCAGAATCACAATCTACATTCAGGTTTGATATCGGAATCAGAATCAGAACCAGAACCAGAAGCAGAATCAGCTTCCACTTTCACCTGACAATGTACGAGTGTAAAGTGAAGAGGGGTGAAAGTTTGGAGAAAGTGGAGAAAGCAGGAAATGAGGGTGGTTTCATATTACATACATGTGGGGATGCTTAGTGTTACGTAATTTTAGGGGATCTGCATGGAAAACCGGGAGGAAGCAGAAAGTAAACCGGGAGAAAGTGAAAGTGAAAGCCAGGGTTGATGGGTGAAAGTGGCACATGACAAGGATAAGGATGGAGAGAAAGTGGAGAAAGCAAGGTGAAAGTGGTGAAAGCAAAGAGAAAGTGGTGAAAGTACGGTGAAAGTGGTGAAAGTAAGTAGTGTAAATGAAAAGACGGTCGAGTGCGGAGTGTCTTTGACTTTATTTGGTAACCTGCGTGTTGTTTCCTTGGCTAAAGAATTCGGTGTGTCCTTGTCGTCATCGGGGGCGTCTGACGATGAGTGTCATCTCAGGCCGGTCGTAAAGTCAAAAATAATCATAATCTTAACCGTTTGTTTGCTACTTGTTCTTTTCCTTGTTCTCGAGTTATTTTCTTTCTTACACTCCATTCTCCATTCGGCTGTCACTCAACTCACTCAACGGCGTCAGTTTATTATGCAAAACCATTAGGAAAATGGCGCAATTTCAACCTCGCCGTGTTAGATACAAAACGCAGAAAAAACGGAAATGAGCAGGATGAATATTATGTATAAATATTAGAGCCGTTCCATAAATAATGATGATGGCAAATTATCGTAAAAACTTCCGCTGTCATCCTCAATTTTTCTAATAACCCGGGAAAAAAGGGAATGGAACAAAATACATGATAGATAATGCAGTTGAAATGAACATGTTAATTTTTACTTTTTCACTGTCATGTCACATCAAATCATTCGAAACCCAAAAGAACTGAAAGAGCATCCGCTTTTCCTGTCATTTTTTATTCATTTGCCCTGTCATGTCACGTCCCATTAAATTGCGTCCGTCATGTTAATCTGTTGATTTAATGCCGAAATTTTCGGATTAGCTCCAGGTAAAAAATAGCGGGTTAATTGTTGATTAGTCTCAATTTTTTTATGTCGGCCTGTATTTTTATGTAATAAAAATGAACCCGCACGAGTGAGATGATAAAAAAGCTAAAAAAACAAGGAAAATGACAAAATGTCCATTTGGCATGAAAAAACAAAAGCTCATGTTTCATGTACATATGTAAAGTTGAGGTAAAAAAGGGTGTGGCCGTTTTTTACCCCGGCGTGTTGAATGACAAAAAACACGACAATGACAATGACGAGCAATCAAAAATGACACATTTTTGCTCGTTTGCTTTTTCTCGGCAATTAATCCTCCAGCGCAGCAGCATTAGGTAAATAAATAAATACATACACAACAAAAAGAGATCCATCTGGGGTCAAATTGTCCCCTTGTGACGTGACACGGGCAATTTTTTTTGTTGTATAATTGTTGTCGCGAAAATCCCCCGTCAAATGATCTCTCTTTGTCTAAAATCCTCTTAGTCAAAAATTTAATTGTATTTTCTACTACATCGTCTAAAGAGAAAGCCAAGAAGAATTGGATGAAAAATTAGTAGAAAGGCAACTTTTTACAATTTTCCAGGTTTAAAATCGCTTTATCCGTTTTTTTTTCGCTCATTGAACACTCAACTTGCAGCGGAAGATGAATGGGGCGAGGAGGACAAATTTTCCTGGAGAAATTTCCACCACCACATCCAGAAAACCTCGAGCATGGAGAAAGCGGAGAAAGTAAAACGTAAAGAATAGAGAGTGGACGAGGAAAAATGTGGATTGAAGGACAAGTATGGAATTCCGCGCACGATTTTGTGGTCCACTAGATCATCACATGAAGGTTTCAAGCTCGTTTAAGCTTCCCATATAAATTATTCAAAGGAATTTCTTTCTTTTTGGCCAAACTAAAAGGAAACCAAGCTAAATACTCATGCACACTCAGATTTTACACAGCTGACGATGAGTCAAGAGAAAAGCGGGAAAACTGAAGAGGTCTACACATTATTATTATTATTATACTTAATATTATTTCATATAAAATGGAGAGAGAATAGGAGCGAGATTCCAGGTTTCATTTTATTCCAGGCTCTCAAGTTTCCACACATGTCTTGTCATCCCATTTCATGCCATGCATCAGCTTTTTTCCTGGAAAATGTATGTATCAGCTCCTATCTTTATCATCTTCATCGCTCCTTTGTGTTCGGTGGATATCACATTCACGATATCATTTTACCTTTCCATCTTCAGCTTTAGATTCTTCTCCATCCCAAAAAATCCAAATCTTTAGTCGAACCACAATCCAAAATACAATGCTATACAGTACAATAGAGCAAAATACAATACAATAGAATGCAATTCAATGCAAAATCTGTCGAGTGCCTTCAGAAAAATGGTAGGAAGCTCCGTACAAATTCAACGCCGTTTAGTAATCGCCCTGGATTTTTCTCGTCCTCGTCTTCGTCCTTGGCTCGGTCGTGTGTGGTGAAAAATTTACATTTTTTGTGCATTTTCTGGCGGGATTCAATTACTCTCTCGTTAATTTCCTTTGTTGGCTTCTTGTCTCGAATTTTGGCTACATTTCATACTTATATTAAATTCTGGAGCTCCAGAGTCTCATTATCGGGGAATACCCGGGAAGCGGAGCTGGAGCATAGCGTAGCATAGAATAGGCAGGGACATTAAATTTTTTATCGTGACACGAATCGAAAACACGTAACTCTTTTATGGGGAGACAGTGAAAGCAAGAAAGTGAAAGCCACGACAAATCTCGGAGCGATCCTCCATCCACGGCTAATGTATTAATATTAATATTAAATAAAAGTCACTGACAACACGGCAAAGCGCGGATTTTCTCCACAGTCCGAATCCGAAATCCAAAACCCGAATTCGGATCCGGATCCGAAGGCGACTTTCTCCTGCCTGCTTTCACTTTGTGTCAGATCAATTTAGGAAATTCACATCTCACTCCTTTATAATTCCTGAGTCGCCTCGTCCTCGTCGTCGTCTTGATTTTCGTCTCCATCTTAGCCTGCGACTCAGAATCGGAATTCCAATTGGAATTTGACTGTGACTTTGACTCCTCGGAGTTGATTATGCAAACCTGATCAAATGGAACAAATCCGATTTATTTGAACGGCATCATTTTGCACGCTTACTTTTCGTCGTCTTCTTTTTGTTCTTCCCTGGAGCTGAAATTTGCGCGTGTATGTGAAATCTTCATATTCATCTCTCCACACATCCCTAATTATATTAGACTATCCATTCACTCAATTCAATTCAAGCCCTCATCTTTTCCCTTCTCTCTGGAATTCCCACGTTTTCTCTTTTTTGTCCAGGAATTTTCAGACGGGACGCATTTTTCTTGTCCGTTCTTCACAATAAATATCTACACGAGAAGCCTCGTTTTATTGCCATATTCAAAGTGTAATAGTTTTTTGAACCATTATTTTGTTGCATTTTTGTGGCTGTGGCTTGTTGTGTATAGAAAAAAGCGCCCATTTTTGTCCAGTTTTTCAGGGGGAGGGGGAACAGAGGGGACCAAAAAGGAGAGGGGTTCAGGGAGACTGGAGAAAGAAGCGGAGGAAGGGAATTTGTAACCTTTCATGGATTTTACAGACAACTAGCTCCATGAAATATCGTCAAGCTTAGACTATGATATTTGGAGGAGCAGCAGCAGCAGCTAGTTTCTCTCCATTTATGGACAAATTGCTTTCTCCTGCTTTCTCCGTCCTTCCGTCCTTCTACCTACGCACATACATACATATTACACAGCATAATGTCGGATGTCGGAACAGGGAGCCGATAGCTCCGCTAAACTCCGAATTTCGGGATTCCGGTGTCTGTGACTGTGTCTATGCCGGCACCGGTGTCGTATCTTTCGGATTTATATTTGGATTTGGATCATGGTTTTAGCCCTAGTCCTGGTCCGGGTTTAACCAGCCGGGCTTTCTCTCGTCCCGGGCTTTCTGGTTGTTGATTTTGCTCTACCTCTGCTACTTTCACCGAGCCTGCTTTCACTTTCGCTTTCTCCAGCTTTCCCCAAACAAAAAAGGGATAGAGCAGCAGTTTGCATAAATAAACTTGTTCATTTTTACAACAGAGCTTTCATAACTTTCTCCCGGCTATTTGTACTTGTATTATCTATGTATGTGTATCTATCTATCTATCTGCTTTCACTTTTTACTTTCTCCGCGCCCCGGAATTTCAGGGGAACTTTCTCCCGAAATTTTCAACAATTTTGAAACTCGAGCTCTATTAAAACCGAAATTAGCTGTCGGCCCATGATCTGGAAATAATATGAACAATAATAAATAATAAAATATCGCCTGTACAGCAAAAACACGAACAGAATGAGCACAATTACAATGATTGTGATCGATCTGATATTTTTCCGGGTAGATAGAAATGTAGACAGAAAAGCCCGGTACGCTTGTACATAGTACATACAGACTACAGACATACAGTAATTAAAGGTGGAGGCGAAATGAAAGGAATAAATGCCCGCTGTCGGAAATTGTCTTGGTTATCATTCATGCGTCTATATAATATGTAACGTTATTCATCATTAGCAGGAGCATTAACATGCAAGAGTGCAATTAAAACCTGGATGGAGTCAAATTCTGGAAATTTGTCCAGAATGTACAAAATACAAATAAACAAAAGGAGAATACAAATTACCGGGGTATTTTACGTACATCTCGTGCCGGATCCCATCCGAATCTTCTTTTGTCCCTGGATTCGGTTTTTCGGGCGGTACAATTTTACCCGCTTTTGCATTGTATTGTATTGTGAGCAATTAAAAGACGAATCGAGAAAGGGAAACGTAAAAAGACTCTGAATACCGTGGAAAAATGATCAAATAGATTATACATACACACACTTTCTCTGCTTTCTCTTGTGCTTTCACCCCCTCTTTTTTGCTTTCTCTCTATTAATTAAGGCTTAAAAACCATCATGTCCGCGATAAATTGTAGCCAGCCGCCTTTTTCGGGGAAAATTCAAAGACTCCCCGGGTAATTTACCCGGAAGATCCTCCAACCCAACCCGGGGAGGAGTGCAATTAATAAAATACATTTTTATTACCTCAATTTCCTTCCAGCTGAACAAGGTACACCCACAATATTCTGTAATAGACTTCTCTTTTTCTTTTTTTCCTGGAGAATCCTGGAAAATCATAACTTTTCCGCTCCTGAGAAACTTGAAAGCTCTCCAAGCGTTTAGGTAGACAAAATTATATAAAAATTTCCCGTAATTTCAAAGGTCATCAAGGAAACGAATAAAAACTTCGAATAAGTAGTCAATCAATATTTTTCAATTTTACAAAATTTTGAGAAAAAGTCCTTCAATTTGAAAATGCAAAACTTTTGTACCCACTTTTCTACACTAAAAAAGACGCCCACGCACTAATACCCGGGTAAATGCGAGGACCCGGCGACTTGACAAATACCCGGGAATTAGCGTGTTATCCTTGAAAAGTCATCTCATGCAATTATAATTTATTTTGTTTACACAACTTTCACACACAAAAAACGGCGGAGAAAGCAGGAGAAAGTAAACCCGAGAAAAAGTAAAAGTACAAGGACAGAGATTAAAAGAGTAATTTAATGGCCTCAAAATTCTCCGCAGGGAAAGCAAAAGAAAGCCGGAGAAAGGCAGGAAGTCTTTATCCAGAACGCTTTCTTCCGCTTTCTCCCGCTTTCTCTGTACACACACACTTTCCCCTGTAAAAGTGTGCGTTATTCCCGTTGTTGTTGTTATTTCCCGTGTCCTTGTCTCTTGTCGCCGTTTAGCCCGATAGACGCAGCAGACAACGGACAAGGATCGTTGTGGGTTTGGAGAAAAATGCAAAAGCCTTTTAGCTTTTAACTACTTAGCTGCGTAATTGTATGAGCAGAGACGCAGGAGCAAAGCAAAGACGAAAGGCGAAGGAAGAGCCAAAAAAGAGAGCAAGAGAAAGTGAAAGCAAAAGAGCGAAAAAGGACGGGAGAAAGTGCACAACAAAATGGTAAATGATTAGTAATCATAATATGGCAACTCTCGCTTGCTTTCTCCTTTGCCTTTGCTACGGCCATGCAGCTCGACTCAACTCGACTCCAGCCAGTGTTTGCCCGCTGGAAATTGTTTAATGTGTTTTCCATGTAGGGAATCGCTCTGGTGAAAATGTTTTGTGTTTTGCCTTTCTCTTGTCCCCATTCTTCCTTTTTGTGCTTTCTCCGCCCTGCTTTCACTTTTTTCATCGTCGCTTTCTCCGGGCTCTGGAATTTTCTCCAGCACAACAAGAAAGAGAGTAAAAATCGGGTCTAAATTTTGTCTGTGGTGTTGTACTTTCTCCGACTTTCTCTTTTGGAGAAAGCCGAGAAAGTATCGAGGACGACGACGACGACGATCATTTGACCTGTATATACGTACATTTGACCTGTGATGAAATGAGGCGTGAAAAGTGCCATTTTGTTATTAGACCTCAATCTATGTACAATGTACAAACAAACTCGGGCTTTCTCCAGTACTTTCTCCGCATACTTTCTCCGGAGAAAGTACTAGGGAAAGTAGTGGAGAAAGGGGATAATCAGGGCAATTTAAATGCCAGAGGCCTGAGCAAAAGGGTTATGGGCCTCTCAACTTTCTCCCATACATGTATGTATGTATGCACATTGTCATCTTTTCTGTGCTTTCTCCAGCCTGGAGAAAGTTGCAATCCTGGAAAAATCCGTTGCCCTGCTTTCTCCGCGTACATGTATAGTTGAGTGTCGAGTGTGTGTTTGTGTTTGTGTGGATTTTGGATGGATATCAATGGCGTATTGAAGAGTCACGCGAGACGGCGTCAAACCCCATCAAGATGCTTGATGCTTGCGGATTTTTCGGACATTTCGAGGACCTAACCGCAGTGATAATAACAATGAGGAGGGAAAATGGGGAAACTGGAGAAAGCAGAGAAAGTGGAGAAAGTACAGAAATCTAAAAGTAGACTTTCTCCCTACACTTTTTGCTTTTTTTCCTCTGGACGAAATTTCCAAATTGTCTGTCTGCTGGTTATTTCAGTGGCTCGAAAACGAGCTGCAAACTGCCCCTACAGGTTCAACTTGGGGATCTGGAGAAAGTTGAAACTGACACTGAAACTGGAACTGGAACTGGACAACGGGGCTGGAGAAAGCAATGCCAAGCAATGCAATGGGATGGGATAGGATAGGATGCAAACCTGTTACGTTTATTGGCACTCGTGAAACTCAGTGAGGCAGACGATTATTAGGATTTTCCGAGGCACTTCAATAGCCATGAAATGAGACAGAACCACATTTCTCCCACTTTCTCTCATCCATGTCCGTACTTTCTCCAATGCCCGTACTTTCTCCAATGTACTTTCTCCATGTCCGCACTTTCTCCACATATTTGTCCGTCTATCTTTCCATCTATCCACAGATTGGTTTGAACACACAGTGTACAGTGTACACACACACAAACCTCAGTTTAATATGTGTTTCCTTGTCTTGTCCTGCTTTCTCCGGCTTTCTCCCATTTCGTCCCACTTTCTCCAGTGCCTTGCCCATCAGAATCGCTAAACTTTTCCCTGTTTTCCCCAAATAATGTAGAGAAAGCAAGAAAAATGCTGGAGAAAGCGGGAGAAAGCGGAGAAAGCACTGTTTTATGGCTCTGCATGGATACACAGATAGAGAATTGTCTGGAATGGATGGTGGATGAGGCCTGACGATGAGAGGAACTCAACTCAACTCTACTTTACTTTGTACAGTACTGAACTGTCTGAGTGGCAGATAACGCGTCTCAGCACGACTTTCTCCACAGTCATTGTTTTCTTTTCAAATTCCATCGTTTCTCCATCTCAACATTTTTCGAACTCTGTTCTCTGTTTCCTGATATTCGATTGGATTGGATCGGTTCTTAGTTTCTATTTTGCTTTCTCCAAAGTATCCGTATCCCTACGAATGGGTGAAAGTATCTACACAAGCGACGAAACTTTCTCCAGTTTTTTTTCAAACGGAAGAGAATCACTTGAATTTTATGAGCCGTCATTTGCTCCAATTCCAAACAAAAAAATCCAACTTGTGGAAACTTGTCTGTCTTTGAATGAATATTCTAGGCGGACTTTCTTTTCGTGCTTTCACCTAATGACAACATTGATCCTCGACTGTCGAATCCCCCCATTAACACTTGCTTTTTACTTTCCCCGATACTTTCTTTTACTACAGTCTTTATCTCTGTCTGTGTCTTTGTCTGTATTTCTGTCTCTGTCTCCATAAGACAAGAGAAAGCAGTGAAAATGGTGATTGCAAATTGCACCGTAAACCCGGAGGAGAGAGATAGATATAAAGTCGATAATTGAAAAGCCTTTGAGCCGACGCGCCTCGAGTTGTTTTTTCCCGAATTTTATTGTACATCTGCCGAGAAAAATAAAAACCTACTGTATTGTACATTGTATTGTTTGTACAAGAAAATTATCTCCCGCTTTGTCCAGCTTTCTCTTGTCTCCATTTTGTCTCAATCGAATTGTTTCAAAAATGCGGGGAATATCAAATATCGCCCGTCTTTTCAACTCATCTCTTTTTCATCCTTGAGAGATTCAAGACAAAGTAGAGTATCTACAAAGATCCACCAACAAAAACTTTCTCCACTTTCTCCAGGATAGTTATAACGTGCAATTTTAGACGCTGGAATCAATTGACTCTTTCCTTGTACATAGTTGTTAATGAGGAGTAAATTGGGGAAAGAAAAAAGAAAGCATGGAGAAAGCACGCGGAGAAAGTTGGAGAAAGTCAAAGGTGAACCCGTCAAATGTGCATTTCCTCGTTCATCTTCCTTCCAACTTTGGAATAAAAATGAAGTCGAGAGAAAGCGAGTGAAAGTGGAGAAAGCACCGGAGAAAGTATCAGAGAAAGCGCTGGAGAAAGTAGGGGCTGGTTCTTTGAGGATATTTTGATGGGTGAAATTTATGCCCATAATAAAGCAGGAATGAGTCGTTACACTCGCTCCAAAATCAATATCAATTTGCGAGCGCTGAGTGTTCGTTTGTAATGTGTGTGCGTAGATCGTACAATGTACATACATATAAAAGGGGGGAATAAAAAGTCTTTATACATTATGTATAGCCCATATGTCCCTGTTTTCGCTCTTTTTCTTCTGTTCTTCGAAGGGAGTGCAACAAGCAACAAGTTTCCAGCTTGTCAGACTTTCTCCCTGACTTTCTCTTTATTGTCTATAATACGAGTACATACGTGGAAAAATGTATAGAAAAAGTCTTAAAATAGTCCAACGTCTCCATTTTATTATTATTCGTACAACAACAGAGGATGAAAAATAGACAAGGAATGCGTGAGTGTATATTGTATATACAACAGTTTTTGAGCCAAAAAGACGAGGACGAGAGAGTTTCAAGGGAAAAACCTGGAGAATTTGAAGGCTGGAGAAAGGAGACAGAGAAAACCCGGAGAAAGTTGTAATGGGATGCAAAAGTATCGCAGCTCTTCCTTGATACAAACTCGCGAACATATTCTACAAACATTGGACTTGTGTTTGTTGTTGTTGTTGTTCTGTTCTGCCTTGTGAAAAATGTTCTTTGTCCTGTGGAAAATGTCCGGGTATATAAAAGACCCGGGTATAAAAAGGAAAGAGAATCTTGAGTTGTGTATTTGTATTGGGTTTTCTATTATTATGGATGAAAGAGATGCGAGGATGACACACCCGCGTATTGACTCGATACTCGAGGAAGTATCCGAATTCGGCGGTCGAATCGAATACAGTCGCCAACTCGGGCGGGTGTCACTTGCACACTTTTTTGTATCGTCTTCGCATCCTGTATCCTGCTTTTGGCTTCTTGCTGAGATTTCGATTCGGATTCGGACAAACACGAGCTTTCTCCAATAAGAGAGTTTTATACAATACCGTACACATATGTATGTATTATGGGAGTATTTACATAAAAATACGGACGTTGTATCTCTTTCGACGATGGAAAATGTCTTTTGTCCACATAAAATGCATGGACAGTCCAAATATGTATTTTTCGACTCCCTGTCTTTTTTTACTCGCACTTGTTCCTTTGTTCAAGGAGAGAAAAGGGAAGAGGCGCTGAAATGTCTGTCTACATATATCCATTTTCTTGTACAATGTCCAGTTTGAATCCGAATTCAGATCCGAATTTGAATCCGGATCCGAATTTTTGCGCCCTGTGGATTCATCGAGGGGTGGACAATACAAATACATACGGAGAAATGCTAGGGAGCTGTACATGTAGTTGGTCTGTCAATACAGAAAGTACAGATAAAATATATATAGTGCATGTATAGTGCGTCGAAAGCTCCCGCCTGGTTTTAGCCGGACTTTTGGGGACGAACAGAAAAAGGACTTGTCACGCATCAACGATTGAAACGTGCAGACTTTTATGCGTACGGGTGTATGAGACGCATCTTTTCGACTTTTTGTCCAGTAGACTCCTCATTTTTCAGACCGGATGACATTCTTCATGGAGAATTGCTTGCTTTGGCTTTCTTTTGTGCATGGACATAGGTTTGGACAGTTTGAACCAGACTCTGATTTTTTCGACTCTGTCGTTTCGCATGCACAAGCTTTAAATTCAAATTCAAATGTCCAGCAAAACCCTGTCATCATGTTTACAAATGTCCATCGTACGTGCTCACATTCATTTGTAGCAAAAAAATTCCCAGTAGCGAGATTCCCAAAAGCGCACCCAGCGCACATCATTTTTGCTCCCGATCCTTGTCATTTTGACATTTTTTTCATTTTTTTGTCATCCTGTGCATTTTTACACCTTGAAAAAAGTAATGTTGTAAAAGTAAAATTTTTTCAGATTTTGATGGAAAATCGGAAAAAAAATTCGTTCCAAGGTGTCTGTCAAAATTCAAAAACATTTTTCAAACCCTCAACAATCTCACAACACACATTTCGACGCAAAGCAGCATTTTTTTACAAAAATTTCTCAAGGTTGTCTGTTTGCTATCGACTTTAAGGTGGGAAATCGTAGTATCTCATAGGTTGAGAAAATGGTGTAGAATTACAGAGATTATACATACAGTAGGAAAACGTGGGAAACTGGATCTTTTTACCTCAATATGCGTTGCATGTATATACTCCACCTACAAAATAAAAGGTTTTGCACACATTTTTGACGATATACATAAACCAACAAAAACCCCAGTACTGTGTGTATTGTGTACATTGGGATTTTGTTCTACTTGGGCCGACTCCAAACCGGTCTTTTGCCGATTTGCCGCATTCCTAAATATGTATTTTGTGCATTTTCAAAGCGTCTTTTTGAAGGATTACACACATTGCTTTTATTATAATGCGCGATATTGAATGGAGAGAGACGACGAAGAGCGTCAGACAACACCCTCTTCTTTCTTCGTCTCATCTTTTCAACTCCGTCTTGTGTTTTGTCTTGCACGTGGATTATTCTTTGTCTTCTCAACCTTTTGTCTCTTCTCTCTCTTTGGCTTTGGCTTGAGCTTCTTACATATATTCTGACTCTGACTCTTTGTTGACTCTTTCTTTGGTTCTTTCTTGTTGTGTGGAAACAGAAACTGAGTTGTGGGTGGTGTTGTTGGGATTTCGTGAAGAGAAGACGTGCACGCAGTACATACATAGTACATAGAGTCGAATTTTATGCGGTGTGTGTGAGAGAATGTACAATGTACAGAGTTGAATGCAGGCGCAGTATCGTATGTTGGTTGTGCATTAAGCAAAAGAGTAAATGCATATGGTGCGAGTAGACTTTGCTGCTGGTCCGTTGTTTCATCTTGATTCCCTTTGGTTTGGTTTGGTGCAGAGAGAGAGAGAAACAGAGAGACGGAGAACCAGAGTCAGAGTCAAAGGGAGATTCTTCTCCAGTTGAGTAGAGTAGAGTCGAGTTGAGGGTAATGTGATGGTCTGGGTGGGAGTAGTGGGAGCGTGCCACATCCTTAATCTCTCAAGTCTTTAGCCTCACTCTCTGTTTCTCTCTCTCTCTCTCTCTCTCTCTCTCTCTCTCTTTTGAGTTCACTGCCTGCCTCCTTTTTTTCCACTCCACTTTCTTGCCCTGGTCATTTGATCCCTCATTTTATTTTTTCGCCCATCCATTTTCTTCATATTTCGTCTCTCTCTCTCTCTCTCTCGCTCTCTCTTCTTTTGCCATTTACTCAGGTCTTTGATTTCCTTGGGTGTTCCATTTCCATTCCTTCTTTTCCGTGGCCTTATGTATACGAATACGAAAATCCGAGTACGAGTTTGGTTTAGAGTTTGGGTTTGAGTTTCAAGCCATTCTTTTCTCCCCGCCGCATTTCCCTTTGTTTTCAACAACTCGACCACAGCTGAAACAAACGGAAAGAAATATGTACATAGAAGAAATGGACAAACAAAACAGCCCAAACAGCAGCCCGCTTTGGCGGACCG
Source organism: Sminthurinus bimaculatus (assembly GCA_034698285.1). Taxonomy (NCBI): domain Eukaryota; kingdom Metazoa; phylum Arthropoda; class Collembola; order Symphypleona; family Katiannidae; genus Sminthurinus; species Sminthurinus bimaculatus. The sequence goes on along the minus strand of JAQIVE010001846.1, from coordinate 8,483 downwards.
CTGACCAGACCAGAGAATCAAATATTCTGCCTTTGAATTGTCTTGTACTTTTGTTGACTGGGAAATTTGGAGCGATACGGGCTCTGTTTTTTGCAAGGAAATCTAACGACTGGCGAAAAATGCCCGGTTTCATAATTGCTTGTTTTTAGTGTTTTACAGCTCAAAATTTGGCGTACTTTTTTGGTTAGTTTTATGTAGTTTCACAATTTCAAAATTTTGCGGATTTTTAATCGTCGAGTCTAGTATTGCAGCTCAAACTGGTTGCAAGGTGTTTAATCGCTTTTACTGTTAAGATTTTAAATTTTCCTGTTTTTTGCGTCTGTATTTTAAATATTTATAATTTGGTGGGGTTTTGGCCCGTTTTAAATTTCAATCCTCAAATTTTGGCGTACTTTTTCTCCTTTTTTGGGCCAAAAACTCAAAATTTGGCGTATTTATTGTTGGTGTTGGTTGTATCCTCTCAAAATTTGGCGCGTGTTTTCACTTTCTTGTACATGTAAATTTTAGGCTTAAAAATCTCAAAGAATCTTGTTATCGTACGTAAAACGAGCTTTAAATTGACGCTTTAAAACAAAGCATGTGAAATTTTTGAAGATTTGCTAACTATTTAGCGGAAAAAACGTCGGAAAGCTAATATTGTGTGTACATTACGCACTTTTTTGCAATTTAAAACTCAAGAATATATTTTTATGAGACTTTTCATTTGGCGATCCTACTTTAATCTGCATCTTAAAATACGGATGCGCACACAGTACACACACACGCACATTTTTGTATGATTTTATCATGAGCTCAACATTTTAATATATTATTAACATGCACTTCCTGCTTCCAATTTTTTAGTCAGAACTTTAGTTTCTCCAGGTAAAAAGTTAGTCTACTCTTTTTATGCCCTTTTGAATACACACGATATGTATATTTGTAGGCTTCTACATAAATACATACGTACATACATTATGACATGTGAATTATGTTGATATGAAGGTATCAAAAGCGCGAGATGGAAATCGAAATTCATTGGAGCACCTTATTTCAAAATTAGCTTTTCGTCCCGCGTACATTCCTATGTACATATGTGAATGAATGAAAATGAGTCGGGGAAATGAAAAATATTCATACATTATTCAGGGAGCGAGATGATGAGTGAACGAAAGAGTGAGTCAGAAAAACTAGAAGAAGCACTCTGCATAAAAACCGAAACTGAAACCGAAACCCAAGTTGAAACACACACGTACCAAATATGTAAGTATAAAAAACGTAAAAATGGTACCTACATCATAAAAATTCCGTGTGGATCTAACTACAAAATTTTTGAAAACCGAACCCAACCAAAGACTTGCAAAGGGGAAAGTCAAAGTTTTGAATTTGAAATAAAGACAGGGTAATAATAATAATAATAATAATAATTTAGCCCGAGATGATGCAAGATGAAAGTATGAAACATGTTTTGCCTTCAGTTTTTGTTGGAGGATCAAAGTCAGTTCGAGTTGCGTCTACAGTTGAGTCCAAGTGTATGTGTACGTAATTTTCGGCTGTCTGATCTGCACGTGGACCCAGGATGAACTTCATCCTCATTCTTCGTCCGTGGTGAAAGTAAAGTCAAAACCATAGTCATAGTCATAGACATATCAATCTCGTCTTCATCATCTTCTTCTTCATTTTCAGTCCCGACACACACACACACACACGTGCACCCTCTCAATATACATGAAGATTAATGGAAGTCTTGTTCTTTATCCTAAACAGAATTCTCTCCTTTCGCCGTCCATGTCTCGGTACTCTGTGTACAAAAATAATATTTTACAGGGCAACTTTCCCTACTTTCACTTTTACTTTCACTCCACATCAGTCCGCTCACGACCACCTTATATGTATCTGAATTCTAGGTGAAAGTACATATAGACACACGGCTCACTTTCTCCACTTTCTCCAGATTCTTTGACTTTCACTCAAGTGTTGTCGTGGGTGGGTATAAATATACCGGGTCTGTATGAATTTAAATTTCAGCCTTTTTGGCCAGGCGTCTTTCCCCAACTTTCTCCAGCTTTCTCCGGTGCTTTCTCCGGTTTTCTGTGCTCATGGGCAATCTTTTTCCTCGTCCAGCTTTCTCCGCTCGAAATGGTGGAAAAAGAGAAAGCAGACTTTCACTTTTGCTTTCTCTTTGCTTTCACCCTCAAAAAATCTTCCACTCTTGCTGTCTCTTCCTCTTCCTACACGATTAATCTCCCCTCCATTTTGTTACTGTATATGCATATCAACTATCAACTCGAACTTTCTCTTAAAAATCTGCATACTTTCTCCATATCCAGGCTGTACCATACAGAAAACGGTGATTTGGCCACAAGGTGTCCACCACTGTTGTTTTTCCAGGATGCACTGGAACATTGTTCTTCCTGTTCTCCAGACTTGGTCCGGACACTGACACTTGCAAATCGCTCGTGTCACTGGAGTTTATTTCGGGCATTTGAATTTCTCCAGCCAGTGAAAGCAACAGCAAGATATATATATATATATATGTATATATAAGAGAAAGTTTCGGAATTCCTGGTTGCTGACTTGTGATATTTTGTAATGGACTGACTTTAATTTTCTTAAATTAAATTTGATATGATTTATCCTTAAAACCCTAAGCACACGGGTGACCTGATGATCCGGAATGATCTTAAATGTGATCCCCGGGTAAAATATGAAAATGTCGGGATTAACCAAAGACTCGAGTCAACCCTCGTAAAATACGGACAATTATAATTACGTGACCGTCTATTTTACCCCAAAATTTTAATACTTATGTTAATCGAGAGATAATAGAATTAAAATTAATCTTAAAGAATGGATTTGCAGGGCGAGGGGTAAAATAACCTCGAACTTACTCACTTATTTATGTATAATGTATGCATCCTCATAGTTCAACTTTCTCCCGACTTTCACCACTTTCCATTTGTTTTGTTTTGTTGTGTGTATGTACATATGTACGCATGTATGTAATTTACCACGCGGATTTGGCCGGGCTTTAAACCCAAGTTCGGATTTCCTTCATGTATGTATGTATACTGTCTAATGTATGTACAATGTACAAGGGAATCCGAACAAGACAACCTTCATGAAGCGTCATGAATAATGAAGAGCATCTCCCTTTCGCTTCCCCAGTGATCCGCCGCAAAAGTGAAAGTACTGGTGAACTCTTTACTTTTACTTTTACTTTCACTCTTGCTTTCACTTGTGTGCTTGCAGTCATATTCGTATTCGTTTTTGTATTCGTATTCCTCCCTCAAGTTGCACTCGTATGGTTGAACCCAAAGTGAGTCGTGCATCGTGCACGCAGTTGACTCGAGACTCGAGTCGTCCGTTAAAATGAATTTTCGCCTCCTCTGTCTCAAAATCTCCATCAAAGTTGGGAGAAAGTTGAGGAGAAAGCAGCAGAGGAAAAATAAGGCGGCCACGTTGTAACATTGTTTCCAGCCCGTCTGACCAAAGACCGAAAGGGAAATGAGACGGGGGAGGAAGCAAGAGAGAAAGCAAAAGAGAAAGTAAGAGAAAGTGGAGAAAGCAAAAGAGAAAGTGGAGAAAGCAAGAGAGAAAGCGGAGAAAGCAAGAGAGAAAGTGGAGAAAGCAAGAGAGAAAGCGGAGAAAGCAAGAGAGAAAGTGGAGGAAGCAAGAGAGAAAGCAAGAGAGATTGGATTTGAGGGGAGATGAGTAAGAGAAAGTGATAGATGATGGGAGAAAGTGGAGAAGGTAAAGAGAAATTTTGATGAGCCGGAGGGCCAGTTAATCTGCCACGTGTATGTATATATGTCCGCCTATGAATGCTTGCATCTCTCTCTCCGTACTTTCTCCACTTTCTCCACGTCCAGCGCACAGAGCCGAGCAGAGCCTGTTCATGTTGTTGTGGCTTTCTCCATCGTACCGATCCATTGTCTAGGCGATGAGAGTTGGGCGATGAGGATGAAAATGAAAATCCACCCACTTATGATGAGATTATTTTAGTTAGTCCCTCAACATTTTCGCTTTCCCCGACTTTCACTTTTGCTTTCACTTTAATAAGGAGGGATGAAGGCATCTACATCCATATTCACATTCTCATTCTAATTCTTGTGCTTTCTCCACTTTCTCCACGATCAACATCACCATCTTTCCACTTTGCACCACTGCCATGCTTAGCTTTATTTTGCGGCCACCGAGTTTTGATCAAATCTAGAATTTTATTTGGGATTTGCATTTGTATATACATATATGTTTGCACACATATGTATAAATAGTAAACACTGTGGAGAAAATAAGCCCGGGAAGAAGAAGAGTCCCATTTCCTATTAATTATACGGAGATAAAGCATTTGTGATTTTGTGGCGAAATCTCGAGTCTTGAGTCTTGAGTATCGTCCTCATCGTCATTTCATTGGAAATGGAAATTGTCCAAATTTATCCACAACAAGTTTCCGAGTTGCTGCTTCTGCTTTCTCCACGCTTTCTCCAAACAGAGTTAATGTCGTAAATAGCTCGAGTCGAAGCCAAAGTAAATATATCAACTAATTTGTGTGGACGAATATGAGCAACGCGGAGAAAGCCGAGTCACAAAACTTGTTTATAAGCCACTTTCTCCAACTACTTCACTTTCACTTTGGGCAATCTCCTTGTGAATCTCTTCCTCAATTTAAAGTTGAATCGTAATTACCTATCCGAGTTGAACTGGAGTTGAATCATCCTGGCAACTTTTAAATTGTCATCGTACTTACCCTTATTACGATGGCAATATTATGATTCTTATTATTATTGTGATTATGATCAAAAACTATATCCAGTCTTTTAAAGTTTGGCTCAAAATTCTGAACAATATTTGTGTCATCAAAATTTCTCCAACTTTCTCCACAAAACTCCAGCAAAAAGAAACAAAAAGAGAAAGCAAGTTTCCTTTCTGAAATTTAAAACCATAGAAAAATGGGTTACTTTCTCTTTCGTATTTGCATCTTGAGCTATTTACGTTTTTCGATAGTAAAAAAAGATCAATTTTTGGAGAAAGTCGAAAAGAGAAAGTAGCGCCCGTAATTATGGCAAAATGTGCAAGTGCACTCCATAATTTTGTAAATTCCAATCAAGCATATCATTATTTCCTAGTGTGGCTAGCCGCGTGGCAGACAGATTTCGGTTTCGGTGGTTATGTGTAGGGTGCTTTCTCCACTTTCTCCATTAATTCGCTGCTTTCTCCAGCCAAAATCCGTCCGTGGAATGAGTTCTCCAGCTAGTTTTCAGTTCCTGCAAGGAAGAGGAATGAATTATTTAGAATGGGGCGAAATGAACGAGCCCTAATCCAAAGCCCCATTTTCCCATCCGCCTGTACATTGTACATTCATATTCATATCCATATCCATATGCAATGAAATGTTCTACTACAAAATTTTCCCGCGCACCATGTATCCATCCATTGTACACCATGGAGAAAGCGGGAGAAAGCTGAAATATTTTAGGGCCTCATAAATCACATCACTGAGAGAGAGGGCTCGCTTACTCTCTTCCCTTTTCCATACACAGAGAAAAAGTCGTCTCAAGTCAAGGACCATGAATCAAGCCCACAAAGTCCAAGTCCAAGTACAATCAACTTCTTTACTTTCTCCACTTTCACTTTTCAACTTTCTCTGGACATTTGGCTTTGAATTTTGAATTTCCGTCCCTCTCTCCCTTTTACTCCGCTTTTTACTTGATTTTTCTGCCTTGTCCCCGTACAAAAATTTCAACCGGCGTCGAATAAACGAAAACGACCCGATAAATACATATCGCATTTACAGCATCATTTGGAATGGTCAAATGGGATTAAAAATTTCATGGGAAATTGTCAAAATTTTGCAAATAATTGAAAGCGATAATTTATGAGCAAGTTGAACTCTGCTGTACATAGACAGGCAAAGAGACAGTGGAGGGCAAGTTGAGTTGAGTTGAGTCGAGTTTGAGTCTAATTTGAATTTGAATCTGAACCTACCGTCAAATGAAATAAAATGAAATGCGATGCGATGTAATGCACAGACGAATACGATGCGTGTGCTTTCTCTTTCACTTTCACCGCTCGTTTCATACATACATACATACATACAAACATACATATTATGCGTCACTGTGTGTGAATGAGCATTTGTGTTCATTTGTTTGCTTTCTCCGGTGGTGCGAAGAGGGATGGAGAGGGACGCCGTATTAAGCGAAATGACAACAACTTATTGTTACAGTTGGGGATTAAGGCATAAATGACAAGGGACAAGTACAGGCTGCTTTCTCTCGATCCTCCGTCCTCGGCTTTCTCCACTTTCTCCACTTTCTCCAGCGACTCGACTCAATTCTCAATTCAACTAAATGAGGATGCAGTGCAGTGCTGAGAAGACTATTACCACCGGCTTTCGTACTTTCTCCTGCTTTATCCAGCTTTCTCTTGCTTTCTCCAGGATCCCACAGTACAATACAATACAGTACAGTACAATACAATACAGTACAGTACAATACAATACAGTACAGTACAATAGCAAAGAGAAAGTCGTCTACCTTACGGCACTCCTCCTCGTCCTTTTCCATCCATCTATCCCATTCCCTTACTCTCTCGACTTTCACCACTTTCACTTCTTGGAAAAGCTCCTTTGTCTCTTGCTTTGCCGCATCTCTCTCCCATCTCCCTGCTCCTCGTCTTATATTAGCTTATCTTATTTATTTCGTTTGTTCTTTGTTTTGTTTCCCGTCTCTTGCTTTCTCTCCAGCAGAGAAAGCCGGAGAAAGCTGGAGAAAGTAGGCTCGTCTCTCGAAATCGTGTTCTTCTTCGTCCTCTTCAGGCTTCATCCGCTCTTTCGCTTTCACTTTGCCTTTCTCCTGCTCTTGTACTTTCACTGCTTTCTCCGCTCAATGCTGTACTTTCACCGCATCTAGCATCGTCTTTCTCCCGGTCTATTCACAATGATGGATTGCATTTAGGCGGACATATAGCAAAATAATGTTGTTTACACGAGGCCATTGTTCTCATTACGCAAGTTCCATTGTTTTTCCTGCCCTTTCTCCCACCAACAATGATAACAATGGTAATCGCAATAATCCTGGTTCACCGTTCTCTCCAACTATTCCGTAAATATTCAACATAACAATACGGACCACTTTCTCCAGGCATTTATCATCATTTAGTGCGGGGGCGAAAAATGATGAGGTCTTAACAAAAATTGCGGACGCTTTTACTTTCTCCTGCTTTCACCGGAGAAAGCGAAAATCTACAGTCATCTGGCTTTCTCCACTTTCACTTTGCCCACAATCGTGTTCAGTACATGAATGGATGGACAGTTTAAAATGCTGGAGAAAGTCAGGAGAAAGCAGCGGGTGAAAGTGGGAAACTGCAACTGACTCGACTGTCGAAGCCTTTTGTATTGTATGATAATGTATTGTGCAATATGTCTTGTGGCTGTCAGTGAGTATCTTGTGGGCTTAATTCTACGTTCTGCTGGAGAACTGGAGAAAGAACGATCTAGATATTCCAGATCCAGCGTTGAGCTGTTGCTCGTGTTTGTTGGTTGGAGGTGAAAGTAGCAGCAGCAGCAAATATTGTATAAATATCATGTAGATTCTGAATTGGGGGTGGAAATGGGATAGAAATATGGAATATGTATAGCTGGAGCATTTAGAGCTGGAGAAACATGGAGTACATGGAGGAGAGGAAGAGGCGTGACGACATGAGGCATATAATAATATTTCACACTTGAGAGACGGAGAATTCCCGAGAATTGAATTGAATTTATGATTCCCCATGGCTCACTCTCACTCTCACTCTCACTCTCCCTTTGCCCTTGGATAAAAAGAGCCAACTTAACCATCCACACCAAACATCCATCCATCCATCCTCCATTATTCTGCACTTTCATCATTCCACCACTTTTCACTTTGTTGTGGATTTTCTACGACCATGTCCAGGTTCTTGTTGACGGCCAGGACCAGGCGGACTGTTGACGCTCTTGTTGCTTCAGGTTTCGAGTTTTCCTATTTTCAATGGTGCTTTTGCCGACTGCATATTGAGAATTATTTTTTATGCTAGAATTATTGCTTTAAATTAATAGGGGATGTGTTTCGGTGCGTTTCAAAGTTAACATGAAGCTCTAGACTGCATTTCTGGCTCCGATAAAGATTCGGAGTTAAAGTTGCAGTTTTTTTGTCATTTGGAAATTGAGTTTGAACTATCAAAACTAAATTTAGCACCAGTTTTTTGTTCGATTTTAGTTCTGCGAGAGACATCCTTGATTTTTCCAGAATCTTTTGGTTGACCGGGAGAAGTTTTGATGTTCCTGCGTTTTTGTTGCATTGAGAGAAATCCTTGATTTTTTCAGGAAGGATTCAGCGCTTTTCCTCAGACTGAGAGAAATTCTTGATTTTTCAGCGCTTTTTCTCAGAATGAAAGAAATCCTTGATTTTTCAGCGCTTTTTCTCAGAATGAAAGAAATCCTTGATTTTTCAGCGCTTTTCCTCAGACTGAGAGAAATC
>JAQIVE010001845.1:0-22621 GCA_034698285.1 Sminthurinus bimaculatus | reverse complement strand
CCAATTGGTGTACCTTGACCTCTGAATTATTTCAGATTTTTTGATTCAACAGTTTTTGAAATATTTACAAGCGAAGACAAAAGACTTGAAAGGATTCGAATGGATTCGTGGTAAGCCTTAGCATTCAATTTGTAATTTTTTTTCATTTGACTATAGGAAAAGCATACTGAATACCGTTGAATACATACATAGGTACATAGAATACCTAGAAATACAGAATGAAATCGCTTCTCTTTTATAGCCATACATACTATACACAACCTTTGGTATGCTTTCTCATTTAAATAAATTTCCGGTGAAACGGAGAAAGTAGCAAAATCTGGCAAAAAGTATCAAAACGCCGACTTTCTTCGTGCCCTCTTTTGAAATATTGCCAGACCCTTTAAGGGATTGGCCTGAAACCTTGCATAGCATCTTCCTGCGAGAAAGTTTCTAATATACAGCTGTAATTTGTTCATCTCACCTGCCCCATAAGTACTTACACGTGGATTTGTGAGTTTCCTCGACCAACGTAAATTACGTAACATCCACGATCACACTTCGATAAATATTTTACTACATTGTATGCAGGTAAATATGTAGGTACTATGTATGCATATAGCTCAAAGTGTTATTGCTGAATGCTGGCTCATGTTCTTGGCGTACACATGTAATATAATTTTTAGGGAAGTGCGTGTGCGCGGGTTGTAGGTCATAGGTAAACTTATTAATAATTCATTAAAAATGTCGAACTATAGTTTTTTAATTAACGGTAAAGCGGGCTGTATATGTATGCAGTGTACAAGATAACATCAACTTGATATTGAAGCTCGCTTCTTGGCACGCCCTGTGGCCACGCGACAACGAAGGTTAACCTAACCAGCACCACCCAGTTACGCAATATTTTAATTAGCCTTACCTCCAGTAATCGATCCAGTCACTTCATTTTGCCTTTGTCTTTCTCCTTTCTCTAGTATCAAAGACGTGTCTATATTTTATACTAAGAGGAGCCCATTTCTTCAAGTTTATTCAAGTCTCCGTGCCAGAGGCTCCCTACTTTTTCCGATATTCACAATTTTCCTACAATAGACACACAAGTGTCCTTATGTCAGCACCCTGCTTAAAATTGGTCCGTAACTAATTGTGAGCTAGCATACATGTGCACATATTATCATTATCTAATATAGACAACGGCTTAAAAAGACGGCCAAAAAATCAAAGGTGTCAAAATGGGCTCTAGGATTGTAACTCGGACGCTTTGGAAGTACTTGAGACTGATGTTTACTTTCGGGAATACTTTCCACACGCACCCATTCCAGTGGAACGAGGGCTTGAAAAAAGGGCAATTGTGTACCTCAAAATGGCAATTGGCCGTGTGGTACTTAAACGTGGGGCTAACTGCAGTCTACTCCACTTATCTGGTGGGCCGTGGACTCCAAATTAGCCTTAGTGAAGAGTCAAGCAACACCAAAAAGGTTTACATCAAATTCATTCTCTTCTACTACGCCTTCCCCACTCTATTCCAAATGGTGAACCTACTAAAAAAAGAAGAGCTGACCCCTTTTTATCAGCTGAATGTCACAGCAATTCGAGTGTTCCAAGGTAATTTCATGACCCCTGACCTCTTATTCTGTACATGCCACAAACCATATTATGACGAATGTAGAATTTAGACAATTTTGACGAAACTATGAATGATTGTATCTCAGAACACATTTCGGACCACGAGGCGGAAGAAGACCAGAAGCAAGCTGCGGAAGGGGCAGAGGATCATCGACCACTACCACGACCATCCTTGGTGCCAAGGATGGTGGACCGCTTTTTTGACTTTGTGTGGTACGGATTTCTGGGAATCATTTGCTGCATCGGTCTTCTCAATTGCGCAAGACCCAAGAGTCCAGAATTCATCTCGTCATTTTTGGCACCAGTCTCTGGAATATTTCGATGGGCAGTGATAATTCTGTCGGCCATCTTTCAAATGTACTACGCCTACGCGTACATGGCCAACGCCTTCTTCTACATTTACCTAGGCTTCGGCGTTGGCATTCCAGCTGTGGTTGCACTCATCCAGACCAAGTAAATATGATACTCAAACTTCATTTTATAAAATTGTGTTTGAAATCTATGCACAATGTTGAATAATAATATGCCGACAAATTTCATTAATGTATAGAGGCTGGCTCCAAAAAGCTTCGAGCCGAATCTCTCGAGCAAGAGTTCAGCGAATTTTGGCCATGTACAGAAGCGTCGAAATAATTGTGAGGGCCTTTGAAAGCGCTTTGTGCGACATTATGGTACCAGTAGGTAAAGGAATTTTGGTCAGCTTATGTGTCTTCTGCTCCTACGGCGCCATTCGGATGGAGGGATTCTTGGCCGTGTTTTTGGGCGCAGTGGGCGTTCTTGCTTCTGGAGTTTTGATCCCCATGTTATCCGCGATTGCAATGCTCGACACGGTGTCCAGGGAAATTCTAAGGTTGATGCGCCAACCGAGGTTTCAAGAGAGCTTGACCCCGGTTCAAAAGAAGGAGGTCAAGTCTTTACACGTCATTCAACTGAGGATGAGGCGGGGTTATATTTTGGACAAGGAGTGTGTCAAAACCGTCTATCAAATTATAGTCGACTCCACTGTTGACATGCTGCTCGCTCAAGCTTAGATATTATTATATTTTGTTTGTAGTTATAAGGGATAGCGAAAAAGATAGAGAAAGGGAAAGCAACGCTTATTGGGAGATAGAAGGAAATGATATGACCTCAACATACCGGGAATTTAAAGCCATCAAAATAAGCAGTTCCAAAATCGCTTAAATCGTCATTGTTCCATGACCTTTGTAGTTAGTAGTTATAATATAGGGAAATGGACAAAAAAGAGGTGAATGGCACCCCATAATTAACTGTGCATATTGACGCTTATCATAAAATAACTTGTACTTTTTTGCACTGCAAATTACAGCTCATCCTGATTAGATAAAACTACGTGTAATACAACATGTGTGTCAAAAACTTATGATGAATAAAGTCCACTTAATAGGTATGCACATTATGTGTACAGTAATAAAACCGCGTGTACCTTTGTAATACACGGCGAAACTTTCATCAGATCCCTTCTCCAACAAGTTTTCCGCATAGTTGAGCTTGGCCCCAGTAAACCACCTTGGAATTCGGTCAATGGACACGGACTCATCCACAACTTGAGAATATGTTTCACTGTGAATCACTCCACAAAAGTCCCAAATTTCGCCCCAAAATGCAGACCGATTGTGGCAGGACCACTTATGAAGGTCGGTATAGTTTTCTGCAAGGTTCAAATACAATTAATCATCACAAGTTTTAAATGACTTCCTGAGATAAACAGTTTAGATACAAAACTATTAGCAATATTTATTACCGCTAGCGGTAAACCTAATTCAGTTTTTATATCAGATGAAGTATCTTCTTACCTAGTCTGACGTCGTACTTGTTGTTCACTAGTCTGCGAAATTTTTCCAGTTTCAGCTCCGACAGCTGATTCGGATCCGGTGACCACAAGGGAGTTTTCTTAATTCCCATATTGTATTGATAATTATTGACACGATGATTGAAAAATTAACCAATTTTCTCTGTGAACTTGGGCCAATATTTGACTTTGTAGTTTGTACACGACACGACACAACACCACTTAACTTGACTTTGACTTTACTTGACTTGGCAATGGTTGTCACATTCACTTTATGATCTCGTTTGCAACTTTTGATTGAACTTTGACGAAACTTTAACTAATGAATATACAGAATGAAATGACAGAGTAAGGAATCGTACAGTTAATCACATGAGAGAGCGGCACATAATACGGAGAGGCACAGTCAATATACATACAACAGATCAAACATTTATATTAACAAGTACACACACCATCTCCTTATTGGCCTACACGTGTGCAAAAAAGATGAGGAGACCGTGTGAACAACTGCTCGTATACAGATAGATAATATAATATAATATGCTGAGTAGGCAGGAGGCAGGCTGTTGGAATATCAAAAGTCTTGTGTATTTTCTCAATCTTCTATAATACTCTCCCTGTATGTTTCTTCTATCATACACCCTGCTGCTAACTGCTAACTGGATGCAATGCATTGAATTGAACTTTTCTCTCTCTCTCTCTCTCTCTCTCTTTCTCTCTCATCAGCAGTCAGGAGACTATGGCAAGGTTATCTACATTTCTTCTCTTACGAAATACTTCGTAAGTTATAAGGTATAATATTACTTATCAAAATGTTAAATTAAGTGGCTTCAACACAGATAAAGATAGAGAGAGAATGTGTGTGTAAGTGTGTGTGTGGATTAAAAGAATGATGACAAAAAATGACTGTAGTCTCTGTACCTATTAGATCTGTTATGATGCTGCTTATACTTTTACACTGTACACAATATACATAAAATATGTTATAATATGATGTTACTTATATATTATGTATAATATAGTCATCAGGCACATGTATGTTACCACACCTCCTGATTTCAACCAGTCAAAAAGCCTCCTTCAAATGACCTGCCTTCTTTTTTCTATTGATATTCAGATTCAAATATAGTTATTGCACACTGTTGATGATATTATAATGCTGCGTGATTCTGTTTGATGTATCTTGCCGCAACTTTGAATTTTAATGTCAATGAGAAATGAACAAGAATTGTTGGTAAAAATACAAAACACGGGGGATAAATAGAGAACCAACAACCAACACAGGTAACTGTATAACTTATTTAAACTTTAAAAAAATATGTGTGCCAATGGTATTGTAATATTGTGAATAATATAGTTATCACGCACAAAAGTGAACTTCCCGTGTTACAATTATTATGTATTATTATATTATTATTGTCTATGATTTTTAAGCTTTCGGGGCTCCAATGTTGATAAGCCTATTTCGAAAACATAGTAATATTACGTCTACTTTCAATTAGATAGTCGAGAGTGGGAAACTCGGTACTGTGAAAAATGTATGGGAAATGCGGATTTAATGGGAATACATATGCTTTATGTATATTTTGTACACTGACTGCGGAGGACACTTTTTATTTTATCATTCAATGTGGAATCGAACGACTGCATTCTAATACTAACTAAACACATCAACTGCAGCACATTAATCTGGATTTGTTATTGTTGTGCACGTAATATGAACTTATAGTTAATATTAATTATTAATATACATAGCTGTGTATTTGTAAGAGTTCATATGTGTAGACCATTGACTGGCATTGGCATGCTTAACTTTATATATGAAGGGGTTGTGGTTGTAAATGAGAAGACGACAGAGTCAAATAGTTTAAACTATCATTTCAATTGTTCACTGGGTCGTAATCGTAAACCATAAGTTTGACTCGAAGAATAATTCATAATGTGTGTGTGTGTGTGTGCAGTGTGGAATGGAATGATATGATGGTGCGTAAAGTAAATAAATACGCAGCAGTGTTTGTATTTGTATAGGGCTGTTTATCCGAATCTACGTTATGAACCCATTTATTTTCGTCGTATTAAATACAGTAGTATAATCCAAAACATACTTTATATTGTATACTAAACATATTTTATGTGATGATAATGCATGCCAGTCTATATTATTTTATGCATATTATTATTTGTCTGCTGCGATATGCTCCCACTTTAATTTGCTCGGGACATAATATACAATACCTATTGTGCATAATTCATAGATGTATAATACATAATACATGCGACTATGTACTCTCAAAGAATGCAAAACATGTTGAACGCGTATGTATGTATTTTACAATCAATTAGCAATTAACACCGAGCATTTTGTATTTTACCCACATCCACATAACTATGTACTTAGTAGTGAGAGTCGATTCGACTTGTTTTTAAAAACTTGTTGTTTCATCAACTGCGTCTTACATACGACGATCTATTGGCAACGTTTGTACATGAAACTACAATGTACCTACAAACAAATACTTAATGTGAATTTGAACTTACTCTTCATATTCTTTCTGAACTCTGGAGATTCTACAGTCATTGTTTTTGTGACTATGCAGTTGATGCTCTTGCGCCACATCTATAAAATCCGCAGCAATAATAATGAAGTACATTTTAATCAGTGGAAAGCAAGAAGAGCTGGTGTAACAAATTAAAATATACGATGCATATTTGTGGGTATATTCCCACTTCGGCTTGTTGTGAAGAACACTGTGTGAACATAAATTATCTGGTGATTTCCACATAATTTCTTTTTTATTGTTAGACTCTTCTACGTGATAGAATATGAAGGCCTATGTATGTGTATGGTACATATTTATAAAGACTTTTTCATAGAGTTGGTCATGTCCATGTCATAATATAGAACCCGACTATGTGCATTTAGCATGTATTCAAACATGTATACATTATTGCCTCAACTACGACCAATTGAAGCATTTTTTGCCCTGCTAGTATCTATGTATAATGTACCTATATGTAAATCCTTCCTCTCGACTCCCATGTTTAGCATTTAGCTGCTATCTGCTATACATACGTGTACTGCAAAACTGTCCATCACCGAGAGTCGTGAATTCCCGTCTTTAGCTCTAGTTGCTTCATATTCATTTTTATTTTGATGAAAACATAAGGGAAAATTTTGCTCAATTTAAGAATGAAATGAATCTATGTGGGAAGGGTATTTTCAAGGATATGATACACAATATACACACACAACACATAATAATTGGCGATATGTAATGAACCGAGTCAGCAATTTCGATCCTATGACGATCTCATTCAATTTCCATGGTACTTACATAGTTAACTATAATATTAATATGTATAGGCAAAGGGTGACATAATTACACCAATTAAAGATTCATGTACTGTATACATGTCTATTTAATTCTTTTCATTCCGATCTACACACATAAAGAAACTGCGTAAAAGCAAAGATGTAAGTTGTATGTTATACCTTATTCAATATTCAATGACTTACTTCTACAACATTACATTCTAACACCCATGGTGATTTCACTTTGTTGTACTTGTAGTTTTGCTTTTACTTGTGGATATTTTCTTTGCAAAAATCTCCGTTGTTATGGCATTTTCTAAAATCTTCCTTACATCTAAAAGTACATCTAAAATCACCATGGGCTCCCTACTATTATCAACTATTATGTCTCACCATAGTAACACCACACAGAATGGGACGGAAGCTTCCAAAATGTATAGCAGAAACGTAAGGGTTTTCCAAATGCATTCAGACAAAATGTGTATGATATTTTCTTTTAAGCCACAAGTAGTTTAAATAATGCAATCGAACAATGGGCAACAATATACAATATCATGCACATACATGCAATTATGTATACCTTATATTAATTTTAAAATTGTATGCGTATTATGCTAGATATTTGACTAGGTACATAGTATGCAGACTATCGGTGTTAATGTTTTAGGATTGAAGCGAAAGTAAGGGAAAATTCGGCGCCGTGTGACTTGGAAGCTTTTGAAAAATGAAAAGTGGCAATTATATGTTACGTGTGTGTAAGTTGTGTAAGTAAACATACTTTTGTAACCTTTTCCTGTCATAATTGTACAACCATGCACCGTCAATATGTGTATTTACGCTTAGGATACACTTGTCTGCGGTCGTTTCATACAGTTTCATAAACCATCAAAAAGCATCATGCACTTCCTGTAATGAAAACAGATAATGCATGCATGCATCACAAATATGCGTCTATGTAAAGTGTAAAATTAGTCGTGGATTCTGGAGCACTTTTAAAATTCAATGTGTACAGTGTATACGTACATAATGTGTATATTGCATAACCTGCCAGATAAATGCTGAATTTTATGTCATACAAGTAATGCAGAAAAGAATGGGTGATTTCGAATTTCAAAGAAGAATATATATATTTATCTCTAGTCTCTACATACACGAGTATGTATAGGTAAATACATATTATAAATGACTAACAGTGTTACGGCCGGATGTTATTCAGCAAACTTTAATGCACTAAATCTACCATCAATATAATACGTCACATTTTTGTTAATTTTCTCATGTTATTCGCTTTATTTATACCAAAAGTTTAGTAAGTATTTTTCTTCAATATTTCACCTCCAGATTTTCGATGTAGGGTTAGAACAAAACGGTGACTTTTGGTAAACAGTTTATACTAATCGTAAGGAAGGTCGTAAAGTAAAATTTGTGTGACTAAAAATATCAAATATCTTACGATTCTTCTCTTTATTCCATATCAATATAATTATTTCGAGTATTACATTGTATTATTTGCTCTCCGCATTACAGCAGGCCTATTTATTTATTGTAATTTTATTTAAGTAGAGCATTTTAATGTCCTATATGTGATATATTTTCCCATGTATGTATGTATCTATACATAGAAGGGGAAAAGAATATAATGCATTGACTACTAATACCGTAGTGCAAGCATTACATACAAATTTACAAATTATCAACTTTTCTGTTATCCAAACCAAACTAAAAACGTCAAATACATAGATATAGATATAGTTGAGCCGTGTGTCTCCTGCACACTGCACAACATACACACAACCAAAGTAATGTGTAATGTGTGTTTAAAACTGATACCGTTAATACTTATCATACAAATATCCCCCAGCTGAAAAACTATATCATTGCCATTCGAACCCGAAACACAAACACAGTCTACACTCTAATCATAAACAAACAATAACAGTAAAATAACAACAGTTAAATAATAAATGGTTAAAATTAAAAATATTATGATGTATTTAATATTAGCCAAACATTATCTTCTTTTTCTTGTTTATATCAAAGGTGGGGAACTTGAGAAATGAGGAGTCGGCGTTATTGCTGGGATTTAGATCCTGGACTGAAACAGTAGATGCTCGGTTATCTTGATTATTCCCCGAGTTTTGAGCAGTTTGTGCGTAATTGTAGAAAAGCAGTGGATCTTTTTGGACGTAACTGCTTAGAGCAGGGACCTGATTTTGGTAGCCATTATAATAATAAGGCGGTGAAAATTGTCGCCGGTTGTATCCCCCCGACGAAGGTGTCTGAGGAGCTCCGTACTGAGATGGCGGAGCTGGAACTCCATAAGAAGATGACTGTTGCTGAGGTAGAGAAGTGTCAAACCATTGGGGCACTCGATGCTTGAAGTAATAATTTTGATCCTCTTCATTTTTGAATGACCATGCTTCTGCGACCAACATGGCGGATCCTACAATCACTCCACCGAGAGCGAGCAGGAGAGCCGCTTGCAGTAGAGAGAAATTACCCAGCTGGGCAACAAAGTTTGGGATACGATTGAATCCCAGGAGGAAATTGTCCAAAAGGTCAAAGGGATTCAAACCACCAATGCTGGTGCTGTAAAGTGTATCCTTGATGTCTGTTATTGATGAGGTGTCTATACTTGGGAGCGACGGCAAACTGAGTCCTGATAATTTGTCTGACTGATCAGTACTACCAGTAGAGATACTCTTTTCTTCCACCTTTTCTGTTTTGTTTTCTCCATAACTAGACAAATAAAAATTATTTTTTCTTTACTTACATAAGATTCAATTTTGAAAGAATCTTTGAAAAAGTGAAAGTGCGTAATTTTTTTTACCAGAAGCAGAGAGACGACAGAATCACTCCAAACACAAGGGCGTAAGATGAACTTTTCATTCTAAATATACTTGTATGGCACTCTTGATAAAATGGTTTCTCCCAATTACGGTGACTCGAACCTTTTCACAGAAAATCGTCCCAACACTTTGAAATTTGTACTATGTATTTTGAGAGGACGTCATGAGGTTCGTAGTAATCCAAAGTTTGTTGGAAAATTATGTAACAATGAAAAGAAAATCAAAAAATGTGTTTTTGACGACTAAACAACACACATAAAAAACAACCAATAATTTTTACGACTACACTTGTCTTTTTTTACTTTACAACCCTCTTTTTCTTGAACTTGTGAACGAATGAAATGGCTATAGGTGAGGAAGTCTTTGCAGAACTAGGACGAGATGAGTTGAACTAGAGGTGAGGAAAACGTTAATAAATAAATTTATGATTTCAACAACGGTCACTGCCATTTCCTTAATTTATTCCAACAGCTTAATTTTACTCACAAAATTAGCTCAAAGTTACCTTTGAAAATGGTTTGAGGCTGTATTTTGCGTTCGTGACTCGAGTGAGATGCGACTTTTTTAGTTAATAATATATAGATGAACTGCTTTTTGACACTTTTTGTGCGTACATGGTGTAAGTAATGCTTTTCGCCAAGATTACATTATGGTTATTATGTTATGTATACAAGTTTAAAATTCGTTTTTAACGACTATTTCGTGTTCAATATTGGAAGACTTATGTATTTCAAAGTAGTTTTCACGCCTCCTACTCGTCTAGCCTCTATCTTTAGCATATTTCTTTGCTCTTTATTTAATCTCTAATAATTGTAAAAATAGAGAATTATTTGTGAGCTAACTGAAAACTGTAAATGACGATGGACATCAAAAGATCGCGTGTCATATGTATATGTTGTCATAAAATGCAAAAAGGTAAAATTTTGGAGCATGAAAAAACAAAACCAATTAATGTTTCTGAACGTCCTTCACATAAAATCTACAAATTGGATTCATAATGCATACATTAAAAACATGTGCACAATCCACTTGCTTTAAATACGTATCCGGTAGAGTCTACAACAATTTTCAAATTTTCCATCGCACAATTGTGCAAAAACACTTAAGCAAACAGAATATTTTTCCAAACTTCTCATTGTTCCAGCACTTTTTGACACAGAACTTGGGAGAAAAAACTGAAAAAATCCACACAGTAGAAAAACAACCTTCAGAAAGGCGTGAAATTTTGAAGCAACCAGTGTATACAGCATCCAAGGTTTTTCAAAATGCCGCAAAAACGCTCATTTTCAGGGCTCGTTGTTTTTCGGGGACCTGTCACACAAAATTTAGCTCCCCTAGAACAAGCTAGATCTCCAGAACCATAATTCGCAAAGTTTTACACACATACACACCCCAGTCTTATTTATTTTTGAACATTATTTGTTTACTTTTCCAATATGTTGTTTAAATCATGCAGACGAACTTTTTACCAGCAATAATATAATGCACAGAACGGTATTGTATTATGTATCTGCATTTTATGCTCATAAGCGAAGAAACTAATTGTAAACTACGTACATTTACATAAATCAAAGGTGAAGGCGGCTGCTTTACGGGGCAATTATACGCATTCTCTGCTGATTCCCTGTCATACACTAGATACATACGTAATGTATGTACATACCTAATAACTAATAACTAGCATAATGAACGAAACCAATTTAGCTCGGTTGCAATTCTTGGATACTATATTTTACCTGTTGCGTATTTTAAGGAAGTTTATTGTTTGCTGTATTCCTTGTATCTTTACCTACATAATATACGTTCATTACGATGAAAAAACTATTTAAGAGGAGAATACTTCTCAAAATCTACTTCTTTAATATGCTGGTTTACTTCTACTTCGAAACGTTTAGGAGTAAACTTGGTGTACTGTATGGTCAGAAAGGCAGCAAAAACTAACTGACACAATGGCAAGTTTGGCAGTTAGTTTTTGTTACCAATCCTCTTCAGCACATTTTCCTGTCCTCTGGAAGTGAAAGTTACAAATTGCTTGCTGTCTTTAAAACATTGCCTGTCCGCAAAAACTTTAATAATACATACAATATTATACAGTAGATAAATAATGCGAATAGAAAGTATTTCCCGATCAGTAGAACATTTATTTAACAATGATTTTCTTGGAATTATTTTGCAGTGTGAGTAATTTTAAAGTGCTTAAAGAAATTGGAATAAGTGAAAGTGTGACGTTGCCAGCAACCGAATACTTTTAAAAGTTTTATTAATTACAAAAGGTACATATTTTTTGAGTATAACATTGTATTGACAAATTATGTGCACGAGAGTTGTTTAACAGAACCCAGAATAGCCTGCTGCTGATGTCATTGATGATTATGTGTAAATACTTGGTACGAGTAATCAGTGAAAGTACGACGATGGAGCACTTTCTCCTTTTGTTCGTTTTATTGTAGAAACCTCGCATCGAGGAATGAAATTCAAAATATGTATGCATATACATGGCTTTTAACAAAAGTTATTTCTGCAGGCTGTGTCCAAATCACATACTACTGTGAGTTGTGAGTCCTCCTCGTATGTACATATTTACATTATTCTTGATGTTTTGTCTTTGTATTCAATTATTTCTTTACGAAAAATAAAACGATTCTACTATTATGCATAAAATTATCCTAAAATCTGTAAAAGAAAAACTTTGCAAAACATTTTCTAGCACGATACATAACACATAACACCGTATCACGGTAATTTTAGTACGTTGGCACACAATGCCCGACGAGCATCTATAATTTCCCACAAGGAAACAACAAAATTATTAAATAAACAAAACATAACATATAACCTTTGTACATCAAAAGCACAAAACAATATTTTGTTAGTAGTATAGTTAGTATGTGTAAACAATACAAACAATATTTAAATAAACAACAACAATTTAACTAAATTAATGATAATATTATACACGGGTAATATAATACTAAAATTAACAAAAACAATTAACAACAGCAAAGTGTATTTTATAACCTATAAAATATAGCTTACTTGCACTTGCATAATATAACTCATAAGTTGTATCATCAGCTTGCCCATCTTTCAAATATTTTTAGTTTCTAAATTTTTACATACACAATACGAATCCATAACGTGTTCAAAATCATGATATGGATAAAATGTCCCATACCATGTATTTATTATGCATGCTCAATGGTAATCATTACAGAATTTGCCAATATTAATCATAAATTATACTTCATAATATTGACGAGGTCCGTAAAGAAATTGGTATGGCGGGATTGGCTATTTTAATAGAGTATCATCTAAAATACACCGCGAATAGCGAAAATAGCCGATCCCGCTAGACTACGTTACGGACCTCGTCATATAATATAATATTAAGTTACATAGCCAAGCTTAAAATGTCATGTATTTCACACAGCATATTATGTGCAATGTATAGGTTTCTAATTTAAATGCGTATAGTGTATGCAGACCTTTCAAATAGCCTCAATTTCAAATCAATGAAACACACACACACACACATGCAAACAAACACACTTTTGCAGTACTTATAATTAGTACTGTTTAAACAATATTTTTGATGGCTTATTTTTTCTTGGATTTCTCGGATCGGAGATAGTTTGATGGCAAAGAGGGGTAATTAGGTTGTCGTTTTTGATGGGTCGGCTGAGCATAATTGTAGTTGTAGCGTCGATTAGGCGTTCCATAGGACTGCGATGGGTCTGTGTACGTTGACGAGGGAGCATTATTGTAGCCACTGTCGGCGGCTTGAGGAGCTCCATAAGATGGTGAGGGATCTTGTTGAGTCGCTGAGTAGCCAGATGCTGGATAACCGCTGCTGCTGTGAGAATAGGAGTCTCCAGGAGCCTGATACTGATCTAGTGGTGCACCATACTGAGTATTTCCATTGCTGATGGCATCCTGCATAAAGTTGTAAAGGGTATCCATCATGTTGCCGATGGTTGAGTCGCTGGTGGCAAACTTGGGAACCAAGAGCGTGATTATAATCACAACTAAGCTCGTAATGGCCGCCACAGCGAAAAACAGGGGAACTGCTCCCTTGTTGAAGTCAAGCAAGGAAAACTTGTCACTTCCACCAACGTCAAGAGAATTCAAGTTCAAGTTGGGCAGCATCAAACTGCTAATGTTGAAAATGGAACTTATTTCCGGAATTATATTTCCAAGGCCCGAAAAGATATCCAACGGATTTGAACTGCCGCCACCAGAACAGCCCACCTTTTTAATGATCGTCCGTCCGTCTGAGGTCCCATTTTTGGATTTCTGGCTTCCATTCTTGGCTAGGGACGATTCTTTCTCACTATAAAAAATTAACCATACAGATAGTACAATGTAATATATTTTTTACTTTTTTTCTCAAAATCTCAAAAATTTAATTTTCTCTGCACTTGCACTTACGCCAAAACAAGACAGGGAATCAAAACCAGAATTAAAACACACTTTAATACAGACAACTTCATTTTGCTTTTGTTTGGATAGAGGAAACAATTGTCGAGTTGCTTTGTTTTGAAACGTAACTAATATTCGTTTAGAAAAATCCAACTCTCCTTGAGTCGCCTCAGGTTTCACAAACAGACTGAAAGACCAGAGTCACTGTCGAATGTATATAGATGGTTGATTGGCTGATTGACTGATGATCTGATTGCACTTGGACGATGGAAGACGACAGGCGGAAGACTGAAGGTAAAATGAGAAAATGACAAGAAAGCCTCTTCCTTTCTCCCTATGCTACGTAAGTATGTGTCTGTCGCCTGCATTAAAGAAAACAGTGCAATGAAAGTTGACCGGGCATTTAGTTACATATACCTGCATAATAATAATATGCTTTTGTCGTCGAATCACAATTTGGAATTTTTTAATGGCTCTACTGGTTGTAGGTACATTGAAAATGACTGTACCACTAATAGACTTACAAACAAAGAACATGAGATATTTGGCTGTACTTTTTGGTATTCGTAGTATTACTATGTCCTTAATAATAATAATAATAACCATACAACAACATAATAACGCCACGACAAATTGTCACTTAATTTTAGTGCTGCAAGAGCAGCTCATACATCAGACCATAATACTGTACTGCTGATTATCTACATGCTGATATACATAGTAAAAAGTTAATCTAGTTTGTACGAGAGGACAATTATTGCATATTTATGTGTATAAATTAAAAATATGTGTCTTCTATGTGCCTTTCTAAACTCTCGGTTCAAATTTTCCCCATATGTCAGAAGTTTACCGACCACCTACATTTATGTTTGACCATTTTTATATTATGAGTGAAATTACTTATGTTTGTTTGTTTTTCCATTTTGTGGTCAGGCATTTTTCAAAAGAGATTTTAAAACTTTTGTTTTATTGGGAAAATTCTACTCGTTTTAATACACTCCATTCCACGTCTTCATTTATGATATAAGAGTTTAGGAATGTGAAACGCCTCAATTTCAATCAATGGTTTCGATGAGGTTTAAAATATACTGCATTTTAAATGGTTTTCCACCAAAACCAAACTCTCTCCCTTTTTTGCAGTAATTTGAGCATTTTGTTGCTTCCTAGATTCAACAGTGAATAATACACTGCATATATGCTGCATATAGTTCACAGCAGATATTTGAAGAAACTAGTAGTAATACGCCTCTCACTGTCATTATTGTTATTATTGTATGTAACTAAATATAAAAGGTGCCTAATCGAGAAAATGAGCAAGTTGATCCATGAATAATGCATAGGTTGAAAGTTGAGGAGTTGAGACTAAGACTCTTCTACATATTATATCTCTCATTCTTGTTCACAATCACAATGTTCGATGTCCGGATAGCCCAAATCCATAAAATGAATTTCAGCTTGTAGTAATAAACATTTAAATTTATAAGAATTAAAGTAGTATGTATTTAGTTTCAACTTCAAACAACCCAGCAATTTCCAAGCAAGCATGCAATAAACAGAGCAGATGAGGATGAGTGAAAGAAAGGGGCAAGATTCAGCGTTAGAAAGATGGAGAACAAGAGATGCGGAGATGGTTATGGTGATGCTGAAAAACGTTTACTATAGTTAGTTTGAGTAATGTTTTTATGTTAATTGCTAATTGTCATGCTTGGTCGGTGCATGCTGTCATTTCAATGAATACATATATGATATAGATTTGAGAGATGTAAAACAAAATAGTTTTTGTGTCTCTCGTCAAAAGTCAAATATATTATATCAATATACACGACGATAATACACATAATACAAATGTACGAGAGGGCCGGCATAAAAGTAATCTACCTGATGTATAAAGGAATGAAATAGAACAGGTTTGCCCATACTTACGATATTATAGTTTGGCCTAGTAGACGACCCTATACAAAGACTCAGATCAATCCCTTGAAGGGTCTAGGAATGGCACAAAACGGCGCAAAAAATATTGCAGTTTTTCAGATTTTTCAAGTTTTTTTCACTCATTTTGTTTCCCCGTTAATTTTTTTAATGACAATAAATATCAAGGAGAGTCCAATTAGCAAGTAGGTCATTTAGTTCCGCGTCGACCTGTATCATACTCAAAAGGATACGCTAACGTTTAGTACATTTACACGGGGCGTTTATCAAAAACGTACCTAAATTGGGATTTTCCCATCCCAATACATGCACGTACCTACTAGAGGTGAGTTCGGGACGGAATTATTCCGTCCCGTCCCGTTCCGTCCCGAGTTCGGGATGGGATCGGGACTCCCGATCAATGTTGCAAGTCGGGACGGGACTGAGATTTTGTTCAATGTAAAAGCCAAACAACTAAAATTTTAACCATCATTTTATTTTGGGGCTAATAAAAGGGGCTGTCAGCAGTATTTTTACCTTTTTTTCTCAAATATATTTTTGAGAAAAGGAAAACGAGGGTGATTTTTGGGGTAAAGAGAGGTTCGGGACGGGACGGGACTGTCAGAAAACATTTCGGGACGGGACGGGACGGACAAAGGAAAGTTGGAGTTCGGGACGGGACGGAACGGAATGGGGAAAGCTCGGACTCGGGACGGGACGGAATCGAAAATGCCGTCCCGAACTCATCTCTAGTACCTACATACGGAAAAACGTAAAATTGTAGACTTGACTTTTTTTCTTCAAGATTAAACAGCTACCAAAATTTTACCTGCCGTCCGATTTTCAAGATCAGGGTATCAATTAGTAGACCATAGTCTGCAGCTTTACATGCGAATACAAACTTGCATCAAATCTCGGGGCTTCATGTGTACCCGGGTATTAGAACATACAATTCGGGTTTTGAAATTTGTCTCGCGCCGTTTGGTGCCATTCCTAGACCCTTCAAGGGATCGGTCTGAGTCTTTGTATAGGGTCATCTACTAGACCAAGCTACAATACCATATGGGCAAACCTGTTCTATTTCATTCCTTTATACATCAGGTAGATTACTTATGCCGGTCCCCTCGTATAATATTATGTATAGTATAATGACAAAGGAAGTAAAGAAAAGATTTCTAATTTGTAATGTCCACGTCTTTCTCTCTTCTATAGAACAAATGTTATAAAAAGACCATAAAAGACTAGTTGAACATGGGACAGTCGGTCTAATGTCAAGTATAATAATACAGTAATCACATTGTTAAGAACTACTATTTGACGTATGGATGGATACAGGCACAGGGAATGTTTGTCATATATTCTGTATATTCACAATTTTTATGTATGTATTTACAATTCATCACAAGACGAGATGACAAGAGACAAGAGTTTGACACTGACTCAACTTTCAATCGTCAAGTTCGCATTTTTTGTCAAATCTTTGTGGGAACCGTTGCAATAATTGCTCGTAGAATATGCTCTCATATTTATTTATTAACGGTGACTCAAATCGTGGTGACTGATCGTTGCATTCCTTTTCTATATAAATACTCTATACATGTAAAGTCTATGGAAATGAGAAACTCGCAGTACTCGAACTGAAGATTCATTATTATTGCTTATACAACTAGGAAAAACGATGCTCCTATTCCAACTTTCCCTTCATTGAAATTTTCTACCTTCGAAAGTTGAAAGTCATGAAATATGAGAAGCAAAATTTCTGACGGTGACGACGAGTGGGGAATGTGAATTACCTACGTGAGTATTTTATGCATATAAGTACTCTAACGATTAGGGCATACCTGCCGTGACCGGCAATACAGAACTGAAGCTTTTCGGTCATAGAAATGTTGAAAATTGCAAACTGCAAAGTAGGTATTAGCTTTACGCCGGTCATGACGGACTAGATAATACTAGATACTAGATGCATTATAATAACGAGTTTCTACGGAAATTTTCAGTTTTTATACGACATGTCTGGAAACCTGATAGACGACAGACGACGGACGACAGTCGATAGTCGATTCAAGGTTGGTTCTCGCGCATCTCGGCAGAATATAACTCCTGGAGTAATTCATTCTTCATTCGAGATACAAGCTTCCAGAATGCACTAATCACGCTAATTCGGTATAGTGCGTATGAAGTCCTTACATCAATTTCCCAATGCGCCATCGCATCATCATGGGCGTTAAATAAAAAATAAAAAAATAACATAAAACAACCCATCAATTGGAACTTCTATAGGTATGACACATCACTTCACGGCGTCCATGTTGAGTATTAGTGAATCGAATCGAATCATATTAACTACCTACAAAAGTACAAACTTGAGAAATTTCCCGAAAGAAAAATAATTTCCTGCCATTTTAATTGATAAACTACTGTTAGGTATCTCATATCTATACACGTACCCGTATCAAACAAAATTACACCATAATATATCCAGTGTGGCTCTATCCTATCCCATGTACCTCTATTACTTGACATTATTGGCAGAAAGAAGGACGACCAAAATTTGATGAGTACTGAAGAATCTCAAGAAGCAAAAACTATGGATTTGAGTGACATTGTAAATGAGGATGAATTTGGTCGCCATATGATTAGCACACCAGATATAAGTCATTTGCTTTCCCCCAAATCCAACAATGATGAAGATGAGTGTTCATCACATCATTCCGCCATTCCCTCACTCCGTCAGAGCCGACAATCCGCTACTCCATACAGCCAAACTCTAAGGGGTCAAATTGAGTCGATGGCTCCAGAAGAGCTTCGAAACACACTTTTAGAAAGAACCCAAGAACTGCGCAAACTTCGAGCTGAAATCCAGTCACGAAATGAGGAGAATTTTCAGTTACGACACCAGCTCATAAGTCACCTGAACCCTGCTCGATCAAGATCTGGACGGATTCGGAGCTCCAGTTTTTGTCAGTATCCTACAGCATCCATGTCACTAGCCGGATATAGTTGTAGAACCTCTGGAAGGGGCCATTCAAGCATGCAGGAGTACAACCGCTCCGTGGTAACGGAAGCTGGAGATGGAGAAGAGGAACTTCTTTTGTCAGGGATCAGTGGAGCAGTTGAACAACCTAGCCGAATATCTGTTTTTATTTCACAAAGTAATGTTGTGTCACCTTAAATACCTAAATCTAAATGTTTTTATTCAATAAGTATAATATAGGTATTAATATTAATTCGGTTTAATTCACATAGGCATGACCGTTCTTGCCCAAATAAATAACGAAGAGGTCATTGAGAAAGTATGTGCGGGTAGTGTAATTGCAAAAAAAGGTTAGAAATTTTAAATTTATCAATTTTACAAACACATTCAAGGCTGTTAATTAATTAAATTTAATCTTATAAATCACACAAAAATGTCTTGCACAGTACTTTTAGGTAGTATTGTCGGCTACTCAAGTTCACACCTACTCAAGAAATTCGGAAAGTTTGCGGCAACAAGCATTTTTGGGAGCTTTATTCTAATTAAGATGGCCCATCATAGAGGCTACATAGCCGTTGATTGGAATCGTATACAAAAGCAAATTGAAAGTAAAAGTAATATGCCCAATAATAGTAATGACAACTCTGCAGCTAGCGATGTAGAAGATGTTGCTGAAGACGAATTAGCATGGCTCAGTCATAAAGTTCATCAAATTCGTGCTTGGTCTCGTGAAAATACTTATTCTGTATTGGGCTTCTGGGGCGGTTTCCTTCTGCATAATCTTCATTCCTGATTGATAAATAATAATAGTACTATACTTTTACCATTCTGAGACAAAACTTCTAGAAAAACATGATTTATTGTGTATTGTTTTGTTCCTTCTCAAAAATCCCTGATGAGAAACATAATTTTTGTACGATACATAAAACAAAAAATGGCTAAAGATCTAAAATAATATGAACAAGTGCTATAAATGATAAACTTGTGTTACATCATGCTTCTACTGGATCTATAAATAAAGGGAATCCGGAATGAAATCAGTGGCCTAATATTTTACAATAACAGAGTTTTTCGTGATTACCAGTGATTACGCAACATTCACCATGTATAATATATATATATAATATGCATGCTAATGCAAGTGCGCACTGAAAATGTACACAAAGAAAAAATAGACTCAAGACTTCCAAATTCAAATAACAACCACCTCGTACTTCTTTATTTAGATTTTTATTCTCACTTCTTCGTCTTCACTTTGAACTTTTTTTGTAGATTAACATTTTTTTCAATAGTAGCTTTGTCTATTATTTCTTTATTTTTCAATATAAATACCAGATTTAATCATTAGTTCTTGTTAAAAACAAAGCTCAAAAAGCACTGCTCTAAATATTATAACAACGAAAATCTTTCTGGTACGATTACGTGATAATAATATTTTAAATTGTAAATAGTATTTAGTAATGTATACTTTTATAATATTTTGACGGTAGTAAAATATTATTATTGGCTTTTTCAGTAATTCATTCATGTTTGCTATTAAAATTTCATTATAGTATTTGATGCACACACTCTGTAGATACATATATACACTACACATATACATACATACATCGTTATAGATTGTAGAGATACATATAGACACAGACTATAATAACATGAATTCTTGCGGTTTTCGACAAATAACTAAACAGTATACTAGCGATTCATCGTCTTTGCTAAAATCATTTCTAATATAGTATTACATGATTTTGTTGTAGGTATTATAATAGTTTGTAGACATTCATCACTTAAAAAACTATTACGTTTGATCACCTCCCTGTAATTGAATGTTTAATATCGTTAAATGCAATATTTCTCAAGCAGGTCTTGTTACATAAATAAAATATTTTTTCCGTGATGGTGTATTAACATCAGCAATAATAATTCTATTATTACTGAATGAATAATTATAACAATGAATATTATAATAAAAAAATTTCATTAGTATACACTTACAAACTGTATGTATAGTAATATATTATCAGATCAAAACCACAGTCCTATGATGTGATAATTCACATATTGAATTCATTTTCTCTTAAAATATATATTTAATAATTTCAGTATCCGATAATTTCATTTTATTCTCTCATTTCATTAAGTCCTCCAGTATAATTGTAATGATAAGTATTTTAAACTGAACATGGATATAACCACAGCAGTGTGTAACGCGGATGACAAGTCTCATAATATTGATATTTAGCATTATTTATACATATTTTATGACATAGCAGGAATATAACATTATTATTATTAATTCTTATTTTACTATACACTATATTTTATTTATATATTTATTATTTATATTATCCAACTCTAGCCCTAATGTGTACACGAAAATTTACTCTACTGTAGGCTGACCATATTATAATATCGAACAGTTATTTATTACCTACTTCATTAGTATGCCTCTCTGCTTAAGCAGTACAGTATTAGTTTAGTT
The DNA here is from genome assembly GCA_034698285.1 of Sminthurinus bimaculatus. Taxonomy (NCBI): domain Eukaryota; kingdom Metazoa; phylum Arthropoda; class Collembola; order Symphypleona; family Katiannidae; genus Sminthurinus; species Sminthurinus bimaculatus. The sequence goes on along the minus strand of JAQIVE010001845.1, from coordinate 1,258 downwards.
TCCTTTGCCACTCAGGTATCGAATACAACATAATATTATCAACAAACAAGAAACAAAATTTGCATTCCATTTTTTGTATCAAGTATTTAATGACAATAAACTATTATGTTGTACAATAACAATAAAAATTATTATTCTTCGTTAACAAAAACATTAGAATTTAACAAAAAAATGTTTGAGAAAACGATTTATTTTCTCTTCTATAGGTTCGAATATAATGTAGATAGGTATATTTTATAAAGTCTGTCCTTCTTCTATCTTCTATCCATGTTCAATTGTAATCAGCAATGGTATATAAATAATACAGCATTACCGCGTTAAGTCGCTAATCGTACTGGCTTTTCATAAATAGTTTTTCTCTCTCGTTAAACATTCTTTAATAAAATATATATAATATAATATATTATTATGATTATTTCGTTAAAGTATGTATATTATGGTATATACCTAATACGCTATAATGATTTTCATATACTATATAAACTTTCTACATTCAAAAGGCACACACAAATTCATAATATACATTGAATAACAACACTATAAAATTAATAATAATAACTCTTCTATTATCAATATTTAATAATATAGTAATACACACTGATAATAATTACTTCTATCGGAATATTTGAATCGAACTTTCATATCAGTATGTATTATCATAGGTACAACAATAAGCCTTTCACAGTTAAAGGCTTCCAAGCTAGAATTTCTCATTTTCTTGTCGAATGGCTCTTATAATCATAACTGTAAACAAATTATTGCTTCTATGTAGTACATAAAAGCTAGATTATTGTTATGGGATATATTATGATAATATACCAAAGAACAAAAAATTCCAATCGAATTTTTCACAATGATTGTTATATGTACTGGGGTATTTCTTTAGTGAGATGCTCTGTCCTGGTGCTGAAAATTGTACATATCGTTAAATATGCCAACAATAGATTTTTTTTCTTTATATCATGCGCGTTGTAAGTAAAGACCTATGTTTTATAACTAGCTAGTGAAGAATAATGGTTCAACTGTGGTAATATTCATATTGCGTAGAACGTAGAACTTATTCCACCAGTGATAATAATATAGATTATAGATAATATTGCATCTTGTACATCATCATTTTTAGCAATGAAAAATAAAATAACATTATCAACCATGGTTAAAAACACCTGTTCCAGAGAAATCTATAAAAACTGGAAACTTTTCACAAAAAAACGTAAGGGGACAGGGGGGGGGGGGGGGAATAAAAAATTTAATACCA
>JAQIVE010001844.1:0-22624 GCA_034698285.1 Sminthurinus bimaculatus | reverse complement strand
GCTCTTCATAAAGTGTAATAGTGAACTACACACATAGCATTTCAGGGCGTAACATATAATATTACTTTGTAGACAATATCATGATGTACTCTATATTACTGTTTATACCTAAAATCCATTTGATAAAAAAGTCAATACAATGTACAATAATATAGTATTATATGTATATTAACTTGTGCTCTGAGTTCAACCATGTTTACACTTTAAGTTTTCTGCGTAATACCCTTCATTTTCTCTCCTCATTATTTTATATTTAGTAAATATTATATAAATACTAAAATGAATGATACAGAAAAGAGCATTATTTCGCGTTGATATCTCCATTTCTTTGCTCCTACACAACTATACATATTGCGGCGTTGTATACCCGCTTGCCTAAACATTTTACAATAACAGTGTATGATGCATAACATAAACGTATCAAAAATCATGGACACATGAGAAGCTAACACTAACAAAAAATATTGAGAATAATTGATATGCTTCTTTTGTGCACTAATAAATAATACATGGTCTAAACATAGGGTGCCACGAGTTATTTACTATCATAATATAAATACATGGCGGTAATCTTTACTCTCGTGCACATCATATTAGTGTTCTGTATTGTCTCATAATATGCTAAGCACATTAAAGGCAAACATCCACATGTAAAAGAGAACTCCTACAAATTGCACGTATTTTGACTGAATTTCAGCTTAGGGTTTCCACATTGGTTATAATATTCCACATTCAATATTACATGCTACATGCACCAAACGATGTACAAAAGGAGAGACAAAAAATATCTGGAAGCTGTATAATCTGCGCTTCTAAAAACTTTTACTTTTCACTCACACACTCTCTCCGTTTATGTATAACAAGTCTTCGTGTACATTGTTTGTGTTTACAATTTGTAATGCATGTATATGTAACGTCAAGAGTTGAAGTAACAAGCGAGCAAACCAGCTTCTTTTTTTCTCCCAACTTCCCTTCATAATTTTCCTAAACAGATTTTAATATTGGTTAATGTACTTAAATTTACTTACTAATGCATATCAATGAGGAGTAACAAAATTTATTCAAGGGACATAAAGATAGACAAAAATAGCCACATTATAGGTATATTTAGGTATATAAATTACACGCATCATGGAAAATGGACAAGCACAAATGCTTTAGATAAAAACTGACACTATGTAGTGAACAGTATACTATACAATAATTTGCTGTTTTTACTGTTTACCATATGGCTTTATGGAGTAATGAGTAAGGTTTTTTTTAAAAGTGTTTAATTAAATTAAATTTACACCTTTCAACTTTCCACGACGTAAATAGTAAATATACAGATATGGGATTATAATATATGGTGCACTACAGGTCTACGAATCCGGTTGCGTTTTTAAAAGTTTACGGCCTCTCCACTCATCATCATATAAAAATATACATGAATATTATAATGAGCAGTTTTTGCTTCTTCTCTTTGTTTGTGCAGGCCAAAATGCTCCTACGTACGCAAGAATCTGTATGTATACAACTATTTTAAATTTGACAAAAATATTCGTATCGTACACAACCGTATCTATAAACATTTCCTATAGATGCTTATAAGAACGTTCACACATGTTTAATTTATAAAAACAGTAGATATTTACATAAATAGAGTAAACGACCGATAGGCAAGAGATATGACAGAGCATAAAGTGTAAAACGTTAAAGAGCATCGCAATTCGTGATACATACATACATATGTACAAACAGCTTGAGATAAAAAAAATCGCAAACTGCAAAATAAATAAAAATGCGTACTTATTCTCAAAAGCTTTATTCTACGTGGATATTTAAAGAGAGTGAAAAAGTACGATAGGCCTAATTTATGGATTGATAATAATTGCTATCAATACTGTACAAACATGTATAATGGAAACAAAATATGATGTACGTTTTACGTTGTGTATTGCAAGATACACATTCAGCCACAAAATCCGGGGAAATCGTGAGTACGGGGAAATATTCATGATTAGTATTGATAATTAGTAGTTATTAGTCATTAGGAATACGTTATTTACCATCTACTTTGTTACTAAAAATTCAAACTTAATGTACACATAATGTCAAATACTGAATTGTATTGTACTGTGCATTTTGTGGTTTTGAGCATGAGAAATTAGCTGCGTAAATTATAAATTACAAATTGCTACAAGGTGTCAATGAATTTGTAATTTCTCAACATTTCCTTCTATCAAGGTCACAGTAAGACATAAGGCATAAAGTCAACAACTGCATGCTCGCAAGTCCCTCACTACACAAATTACGTGTTGTATGTTCACTGTACATCTGTATTATGTGCAGTTTTATATTTAGATTTATAAATATAATACAAACCTCTGTCGAGTTTTACTAACATCTACACACCATGCCTAAACGATTTTTATTTACATGTGTATGCCTATCCGTAGCAACAGCACACACCACTTGAGCACACAACACTACAACACACATACAAGTTGTAAATAAGTACAAGAGCAGCAGAAAAAGACTGTTGCCTTCTTACTTATCAAAAGGATACTAATAATTATGCTTATCAAAAGTATAATTAATAAGGTTCACTATTTAACACGTAGTTAGTTAAACCTTGTCTTATTTTCTTGTAAGTGTTGTTGTATGCTTGTCAGTGTGCTGGTCAACACGGCTCATAATATTCTACACATGTATGCATGTATAATGTACACGCTTTGTGTATCTATGCTTGGAGGTACATGAAAACCTCTTTGGTTTAGCCTTTCAAGTTGTTTGTCCGTGCCGCATGATACTGTATGTTAAAGTAATTATAAACTATGCCGACGTTTAATTCCATGGCTAATTTTCTTCAAGTTTAAAAAGTAATGTACTCAATAAATATGAATGTTAAAAGCTTCGATACGCTATACCATATAAAACTACTTACTTGGTAATAAAACTGAAAATCTCCTTGATTTCAGGGGACACTTGTAGATTTTGGTAGTCCTCGGGATTATACATCCTGTACAAAAAAAACATGCACAAATAATTATTACTAATTACATAATACACATAGATAATACTGATATATACATTGTGTATGTACATAATTACATGACAATGTTTTTCTCAAAGGTTTTGTCACACATTAATATTATTATTATTCATATTCTAAATTACAATCAAAGTCGTTAATGCTAATGTGGTCTTGTGCAACGTATCTAGTTACATTTTACATGACATGACATGTTTTACTTTTCATGGCGAATAATACACCGGTGTCCAATATGGATACATTATTGATTCATACTATGTATATGTATATATACATGTAGGTATATTTAACAGAGAAAGGCTTGTCTCTAGTTATCAGTATTTGTACATGTTGCACTAACAATTAGTATTTTGATATATTTTTAGCTGTCCACATTGTATAATATATTCATTTTTTAAACATGATTATTCATGACATTTTGTCTGGCAATGTTACTCGTCCTGCAACTTGCAGTTGCAGTTTTCTCTCATAATGAGACTCATAACTATAGCAGTGTTTTGTAAGTTGTGTAAATATTACATGTAAGATGGGAGGATTGACGAAAAGCAAAACTATACTTTAATATTATTATTTTATTTTTATTAGTAAACAGTAGCATATTATTATTATCATTAGGAGTCTTGTGTCATCCCCAATATTTAATGCTTAACTTGTCATTTGAATTCTTGTTATCATTAGCTATTAACACGAATTATACCTACAGGCTACAAAATATAGATATGCATAGTAACTATCTGTAGTTGCATCGATGGTAAGTTCCAGAAGCCAGATTGTATTACAAATATTTAGTTATTTTTGTTTTACACAATTCATGATCATACACGAGCTAAATATGATGCCGAAATATATCTTCTCTGTTCTGTAACCATCTCTCTCTCGAAACTACGAACACTGATAAAACATTCCAATTATCTGCATTATATTACATACACTTATTTTCGTAAAAGCTCTTGTAATAAGCTCTACTACACTTTTCTCATCATTCCTCATCACCATCGCGCTGACAATTGAGAATTTGTAGTATGATTTCAAATATTAAAATATCAGATACTTGATATTTTGAATAACATAAAAAATAATCCCTCTGTAATGTTGCAGTTCATTACACTTTTTGTAGAACTGAAATCCCTATATGTCATACTCCAGTTTTCATGCTCTACATAATAACTAATAACTTTTAATCTTTTAATGGAGAGTTCAAGTGCTCAAAAAACTGATGTAAACAAAAATTCTAATGTAATTCTCATTTGATCTTATATAAAATGATCAATTTTATTATTAACAACAGTGACAATAAAATTGGGAGCAAATGGAAATGATGCGGATTCTCATTTGTAAATATATTTACGTCATTATATATAGGGTTTTGCTCTTTCATGCAACCAAACCCTTTAGTTTTGTTTTTCATAGCTTTCATCATTTTGTACAGTTTGGCAAACTATGGGCCCATATTGTAGATAAAATAGACAAATAAAATTGTTGTTGCCTAATGTGTCGAAGAATACATTGTGAAAATCCCTACTATAAAACTTGAGGCGTGCATATACGTATTATCTAATACGAATGTTATAATATGCACAATGCACACTGTATATTGTATAACGTATACACATACTTTATCAGCATGCCTTTGTATACTTTGTCTATGTATGCAGTACACACTGAAAGTTGAAAATTTCGGTTCAGTGAACAAATTACTATTGAAACAATTTGCTGTGTGTTATAACTGGTTATGAAATATTGGAATAATAATTGTAATAACATAATAAAGTAAATAGATGCATACTTTTATACTGCACAAAATGCAAACGATAAGCACATACACATGCATAGTACATAAGAACCATAAATTGTAGGTATTGTTATCACTATAATATATTATTTATCCATTCATACATCACCTTCTCTCAGTATTATGAACAGTCGGAGCGCAACTAAATGATAAATACTTGGAGATGCATCAAATTTGGCGAAGTGCAATAATTTCAAGGGTTTTCATTGAGTACGTCATACGTGGAAAGCATATGACACGTACAATATACACGCGTACTTACTAATGCATAATTTAGTGTGTCCAGTAAAGTTCCGTAACCCTTTTGTGATCAATCCCGATTAGGTAATAAGTTTCCCTTTTCAAATCGTTGTAGGTATAAACAAAGTGCTCATTAGGAGCAGGTTTAATCCGATTAAAAAGCCAATAATACCACTACAATACGTATACACTGAAATAACGTATTGTTAGGCCCGAAGGAGAGTACAATAAAAACACTTGAAAAGGAAAATGACATTTTTGGGTTGACGACGTACGTCATTATCTATTTCGGCTTATATGTGTATAAACTATAAACATAACAGGTATACACTACACACAGAAGGTACAAAATGTACATTCTTTTTTTATCCAATGTTTATATGAATATGAACTACAAAAACTTTAAAATTGCCCTTGAACTACGTCCAAATCTTCATTTTTTTATAATTCAGTTTGAACAAGCTCCATACTTTCCCATTGCACATACATATGTACACATGCGAAATATGTACCTAGTGAGTGAGGACAGGAGAAAGGTGAAATCAAGTTCAATGTGCCAAGTTGAGAGTCAGAAGCAGAGAGATTTATAATATCATCTCTCTTTTAGCGCTCACTCTCCCTCTCTCTTTCCCTTTCGTCACTCGCTCAGCAAAATTCAATTCATATGCCCCTTCAACGCTTCTAAATAGACTTCAATTAACTTAAGCGTTTATTAAAAATTACAAACTACATCTATCTGTAACAACAATTTTTTGCTAGGCAAATTTCGAGATGTTTTGAAATTCGAAAGATAAAGAGAAGGAGAGCAAAAAAAGTTCAAACTAAGCTCATTAAATATAGACGATGGACTGAAAATTCTAACAACTCGATCATTATACATACATAAGTATTTACACGATGCAAAGTAAATACTGATAAGTGTGTTGTGATTGTGCACCTCTACTAAATATGTTTTTAATTGAAAGCTTCATACTATGATATTTCAACTTGACTACTTTGCTCTGAGCATACATATTTCACATGATGTATTGTATGACTTAATTCTCGTTGTAACAATACACAAAAAATGGAGAAAAACGTTGTCAGCAGTCAACAACGTGACTTGTACTTTCTTCCTACTCTGACTCTACTTTCTCACATGTACATACATATGTTTGATGTATAATGTATAGTTACAGCTCTTCCATGCAGGTGAAAAGAGGGTGATGATATACATTAAACTTTTAGCACGTAGAAAGTATAGTTCTATGGAAATTTCCATTGAATCATGTGAAAAATGCTAAAGCACATCAAATGAGTACCTAGAATAAAACTGTCTTATAACTTGTATAAAAAACAATAAGAGAGAGTAACCTATGAATCTACACATACTTCATGACACTAATTTTCACGAATTAGACTTTGTTGCCCGAAGAAAACCAGGCCAAAAAGCTATAAAATATATTGACGAAGTGTACAAAAAAAAATTCTACGTGTAGTTGTTGTGTCTGTATAATGTATCTACATGGATGAAGGGAAAACCCGAGAGTTAAGCTAAAATTAGACATTTTTTCTCCGAAACCATCTTCTCCTGCTCTCTCTGTTTCTCTTGCTTCCTTTCACGTCATGCTTGTACAAATATAAAGCCCTCACTAGACAATTTGTCATTTTCTACCCGCTCTTAATTTTCTGAATGCGAATATAGTCAACATTTACTTGTATTCGTCCATCTATCTTTTATGTTTATGTATACTATAATGATCATGCATACTATTTATATAATATGCATGTAAAAACCTTAAACTTGAAGACTCTTCTTACAGTTTAACTAATTGTAAGCCATCATTCTCTTTTTGGCAATTACCTTCAAAAAATTCAAGTGCGTGCCATACAGATGCACCTCTATGTGATATGTCTTGATGCTCAGGATGTATTTGAGATTTGAGAATTATTCTAGGAGAAACATAATCGGTCATACCGAAGGGAGATTGAGTCCCTCCCAAAAAACAACACACCTAACAGATTTACGATGAAAAACGTTTTACGTGTAACTAAATACCACTTCGCAGTTTGTATCTATCTACACGAGATATTATCTAGGTGTCTAGCTACGTTGACTGCACTATTATCATTGTTATGTACCTATAGAAAGTTCAAGAAGCCGAAAATATAAAAATAACTCTAGTTTTTCGCCTTTCCCATCAGATTTTGGACATTTTACTTTGTATGTTAAATTTTAACACGTCAACGGCAACAGTTGAATAGTTGTACGATATTTATGTCAGATGTTAGAAAGATACGACTTAACTAAGGAGAAAATCAAATCAAGTTCAATCAAATTATGTATAAAACGTTGGAATCTTGGAGTAAATCAAAGAACTCGATTTTCTTTCTCAGACGAATCTAAGCTAGATACATGAATGAAACGAAAAAGTAGTGTGATGTGATTGAATTATTACCCAAAACCTACATAATCTCTAATCAAACTAGACAGTTTTTGAGTTCTCTTATATTCCATTGTTGAAGATATGAACACTATCAAAAATAAATGTGCAAAACAGAAAAAAAAAAGAAAAAAAAAGTGTACCAATAACCGGGACGAAAAACACCACATCCAACCATAGAATCACAATTTCCAGCCAAAACCCTTTTCCTTATTTCCTCTCGTTCTCTATCCAACTGCAATTCCCGTAAGTGCTGCCGTGTGAAAATTTTTCTTAAGCTCTGAATGAGAAAAATCACAAACATAATATAGAAATACGGTGCATATAAAGACAAAACAAAATTAAAACGTGAGTAAAAATTATACACAAAAAGAACTGAGAATTTTGTGAGTGAACACAAGCGTAAATAAATAACAAGAAAACCATATAATAATACAGTGCAGAGCTGCTTAAATAATTTCTAGCACCTCTTCTTCATCATCTTCATCAGCTGACATTAAATTCATGACATCAAACAAGTCTTCGGGTATCAAACTATTTGACACTGAATTATGTACTGGTGAAGAGTGCATGAGACAATCCTCCATAGTGTAACTCCTATTACCACCACTATTTAGCATATTATTGGCACTATTCATAATAACGTCTTCATCATCTTCCATCAGTGAATCGTTTTCATCGTCATCGCTACTACTGCAGCCCATACTCGATTCTTCCTCCTCGCCATGATGATTTCCACCAAATTCTCGCTTTACCACACTCTCAATATTTCTGAACGATCTGAATAAATTTTTCATTTGATATTATGACCACATACGTAGGTACATAACATGACTTTCTGTTCCAATATTTCTTGCGTATTTCTCACGCACCATGAATTTTTTCAAAGTAGTTGTATTTTAACAAACTGCATAAAAACACTTATAATATGTATATAAACTGCATTCAGTAATAGATTTAGACAAAAAAAATAAATGAATAAACTAGTCGCTTAGTTAGTAAGTAAGTGAAAGAATAAATATATATATTTATACAATTTAAAAACTTACATTTCATTATCACGACCCCCATTTTCATATTCTTCATCGTCATCCTCCTCCTCTTCATCTTCTTCGGACGCCACGGGTTCTGGTTCATCTGGAGGAGCTTTACCCGTACCATTTCTTGTCAATGGACGTTCCTATATTAAATATGTAGATAATTATCATTTATTTTTGTGTCAGATAAAATTCAAAATGCATGTGCATTTTTTTATTCCGTGTCAAAGATATTGCATGTACAAAAGAAATGTAAACATAAAATGTATAGAATGTATATTTATTATCATTAGTATAAGGTATAAATTGTACGTAAAGAGTTAATAAAAGAGTAAATATATTGAAATAAACTTACGGCTGGAGGATTCATTGTACTATACCCAGAAGCAGAGGCAACTCTGAACGTAGCCCTGGAAGTTTCAATCGGTCGTCTTCTTAGAAGGCCAGATCCTCCATTTATAGAACCATTCTGTTGATTTGGCTGCTGTCGATTAGTTACCGAGGTCGAAGGTCTTTTGTAGTCTAGATGAGGTTCTTGAGCTAAATTTTCATCTATCTGAGAAGCGGACCTTTTTGCATGATTAGCAAGCACACTGGCGGATTTAATCGAAATCCGCTGAGGGGAAAATCCATGCTTTGGTGTTTGTACAGTTTCTCCGTTCTCAACTTCGTATGATTCGTCGTACATTTAATGGCATTTAATGGATATAGGCGTTCACTTTAATATATGTATACCTATGGCAAAAGAAAAGGGTGTTATACAAACATAGCCTGAGAGTAGTACGAGGAATCCGAATAGTTAACGAGCAACTTGTGAGTATGTGTAGTAGAGAAAGTAGTAAAACCTGGCCCCACCACTCCACTCGACCCAAAAAGGAAAAAAAAAGATGTATTTCTCTTGTATGTGTACACTACACACATACATACACACACTCATGCAATATTTTCTTCGTCGTTCGTATTCGTGCACGGACATACAGGGCGAATGAGTAAGTGAAAGTCGTAGCCGCTACCACATATCTTCAGTCTTGAATTATATTTCAAGGTATATTGAATACTTTTATTGTGAGCAAAAAGCCTACTAGTTTCACATTGGCATTGCTTGGTTATTATGTTGTTATGTCGTATGCCGTATCAAATATCAAATACCAAATACATTCAATTGCTCGCCGTATGATATCCATAGCAACAGGGGCACAACAAATCAATTGAAAAACATTTACGTTACCGGGTGAACTTGAAGGAAGTATTAGGTAAATTGAATAAAACTGTCCATGTACAACGCCCATGATGTTGAATACATCGACTATTGATAATATGTGTGCCAGTTTGACCTCTGGCGTTTCCTCCACAGAATATGTCCCGTTTCTTTTCCTTGTTGTTGTATAGCTATTATTGTAAAACCTTTCAAGCTGAATATGTAATAACATCTTGACTATTTTTCAAAAAAAATTGCGTCTTATGTCAGTTTTATATGGGTAGATACATATTACATTATAAACTATACACATACCTTCAATTTATCATGGATTTTACATGTAAAACCTGTAACCGTTGCTATTGGCAAAGTATCGATACATGGTTTTAAACGATCGGCTTTCTAGTTTTCCGTGTATGTGTGTGTGTCTGTACGTGGGCACTCTTGTACAATCCTGGAAAGTAAATACTGTCTATATATATGCAATTAAATATTTGAGTTCCGGAGAAGGAGTTTCAAGGAAACATTATAAAACGAAAGACAGTCGCAAATACATCCCGTATCACTGTTGAAAGTCAGACTGATTATTTTCATGTAGTATTTTATTACTTTGAAATCTTTGTTATTCGTTAAGAAATATTGATATAATACATAACAAACGTGCTTTCTTATTGGTTGCTCTTTAGGTTTAAAACTTCAAGAGTATAATTTGTCTGTAAACAAACAGCAAAGAAACGAAGGAGCAATAAGTCTAATACGTCAAAACTTTCAGTGTTTTTTTAAAGTTTTGAATACAAAGTGTACATTAACAAAACGAAACAAATACAATATTAAAGTACATGTTTGTAATAAATATACACAGAAGAACTTGAACTTCTCAGTACCTGCTGCAGTCACAAAAATACAGGTATTGTATAATTGTACAATAATCAATAATCATAATATATTAAACTAATATGATCAAAACTATTGACTTTTACTTAACAGTATGCTTATAAACTTTTAATACATAAATATTTGAAGAGATTCTCATATTATGTATTAATTTTGTTTCTAGCGACAAAGTATAATTTGCATCTTTCGATCGAAAGTTAAAGTTAACAATTAATTCAGTCGTTTATACTTATTGCGATTTGTTTTTCTGAAGATAATAAGAAAACCTGAAAAATATTGTTTTTCTTTGTATGACAACTTTAGTTAATGGTACACCTAAATTTAATAAAATAATTCTACTACCCCTGCAAGATAGCTACCGAGTGAAACGAATTATCAAAGAGGCTCTCAAAATCCCACAATAAATTACTCTTTGTTATCAAATAAATATTATCATTTAAATATTTTAGTAATTGAATCACAATTTCAATAATAATTTATGATACGTTATTCTATGAATTAATTCCCATTAACTTAATATAACTTTGGAGAGATCATTTTCTAGCTCCTCACAGACAAAAAAATATTGTTACATATTTATATTCCCAGACATTCTTTGTAAAGTGCAACTTAGAATGTTGCCAGGCAGATTTTTCGCATTCCTGGAGAAGTGTAAGGCACTATTGTTGTTAAGGCAAGAGGATATTACAATGTATATCCGGGAAATTAATCTGGATTATTATTATTATAGATTATTAATTATCAACTAATTGTTTATAAATAATTGCATTCATAATATAGCTATCGAATATTGAATAGTAATATCATGGTTATTTGCTTGTCTTTTCTCGTGGGCACAAATACGTACGAGTCAAGTCCTATCAAAGTTTTCTTGCAAATTATGTCCACATAAGAATTACTGTTTTGTTTATCAATGGCTGCACTTTCACAGTGTTGTAATGTTTCGTTTTTGTAATGTTGACAAAAATTTCAATATTACCTATGATAATATTCAATATTCAATAGCACTGTAGTATAATACACTGTACTATATACTATAATATATTATTGTACAGTACTAAATATGTATACTATAATGTATTTTCAAATATGTAATTAAATCTTTTGTGATGTACTTTTAAAGCACAAAAAACGTTGCTAAAATATTATACTTAAGTATTACAACAATTCAAATAATTGTAAAAAATTGTACTATATAAACTCTATATACACATTCAATTCGTATCTGAAACATCTCAACTAACGAATAACAAAATTGAAGTACCCGACGATATAAATTACACGACGTAACATTGAGAATTCGAAGCTACTCAATAAAAAACAATGGATATGTTGAGTAGAGAATTTAAAGTAATTCAAAAATTTCGAGAGTAATGTACACTATGTGATATGTACTTACAAAAGCTTGAATTAACCAATATGGAATGATAATAAACTTTATAGTATTCTATCCTAATGGAAGGGTAATATTTTCAATCAAAGAAAAATACCAAGATTCACAGGTGCTCACGGTCAGTATTACAACAACAATAGAAAAAAGGAGAAAATGAAATATGGCAGCTTTATAAACGATTTACAAAAGCTTATCACTAAAACTATTCTTTTTATAAAAAGAGTTGTACCTAGACTTTTTTATGAATAAAATCACTCAAAGGATGAGCATACGCGGACTGCCAGTCTCGTTGGAAAACATCAGCTAATTGGGTTCTAACATTTGTTTCGTTGTCACTTGATTCTTGTTTAACTGGAGAAGCAATAAATCCGACACCAGCCGTGTTGATAAAATAATCTCCGGACCAATTCGATGTTCCTGGATATTACACAAAATATTCGCTGTTAATATTTTCATACTTATATATACATACGCATATTTTAATATATTTAATACAATGTAAATATTAAAAATATTACACAATCTGAGAAAAATACTCGAAAGCAATATTTTTGTAAAAAGGTTGAAACTGAAACAGATACGCATAATCCTGATACAATATTTTAATTCGAAAAAAACTAATGACTCCGGTATAATATATATGTATAATATTTTCTATATAAAATGTAAATGTAAAAGTTTATTTTTTGTATAAAAGGTACAACCGTACAATATATAATATATATTCAGAATTCAGAGCAAATATTATTATAAAGTATGCAACTTCAATATTCAACACAATAGAGACTTGTTATTGCTATTCAAATTACTTACCTATGTAAGCAGTTTTGTCCGAAACCATATACTTATTATGGTTTACTCTTGCAAAAGGTATTTGTTCCTGCTCTGCAGTGGCAGGAACAATAAATAATTTCTGAAAAACAACACAATATAACATGTTACACTAAACTAGTGCATCATTGTTGCTACAGGTCATTTGTAAACGTTTGGAATATCTGTAATCATTATTTATTGTTGAATAAAATTTGTGTACAAGCATTGTCAGTATTCTCAATGAATAAAGTACAATGAAGATAAATAACTTACAATTTGAATATCAACCCATGGGTAAGATTTGTTGAGATCATCTAATGAGCTAAGGAAGTTGAATGCATTTTGTCTTGTGTGGCTGTAATCATGAATCAATCATTCATCATTACTTATTGCATAAATCTAAACCTTAGTGATTTATTTATGTCATAAATCATTATTATAGTATTATGCAAAGACAATTGTATAAAAGCAAAAAAAGGATAAAATTCAATGCACAGATACATATTTCGTTATTTATAAAAGCATATGATTTATTACTTCCATTTCGCCATTAAAATGCGGACTTTGACTTTGCGATCAATGGCTGCAGATCTAAGACGACTATCAATATTTGGCCAGTATCTAAAAGAAAAAATAAATATAAAAACCGATATTGTAAATATTATAGGCTTGCTCAATCAACAGGTTTGTCTGAACCTTCAGCTTTCATTGTTTGTTTATAACATGATTTCAACCATGAGGGAAGGAATTACTTTTCTGATTTTCATATTTCACATTAGGTATATTTCGTAATATTTATCTGATAGCTTAGTTTTACTTTTAGTTACATAATAGTAATATAATATATAGTTCTTACTTTGGATGTGGAGAGTAAAGAGTCACTGGAAAGTAATCCATAACGGCGATATGTATAAAATCCTAAAGGATTTAAAGTAAAAATAAGCAACTTTGGTTGTAAAGGTACACATTTAAATTTCTAAATTTTGAAAAAAGGACACGAAAAACGAGACTTACAGTCGCATTGTCTATGACGTCAATAATGGAATCCAAATCATTTGTACGACCTTTTGGACAAAACTCTGGAGGAGAACTCTATATGTTTAAAAATAAAATGTGTAAGGATTGTAATCGATAAAAATATAATTAACAATGAAAAAACGACGTTTATCGGCTGCAAGACAATGCAAAAGTACGAGACAGGCTCTGAGACAGTCCAAAGATATACATAAACTACACGTGTTATCATAATAATATTATTACAATACTCCATAAAATATTGGCGTAGGAGTCCTTGATACAACAAATTAACAAATTGTTATACACACATCGATCCTACATGCAAACAAATTATTTTGACTACTACTATGTAAGCTATTCTATACACTATACATGACTAGACAACGTACTGCGTGAAGAACATTTTTATACTTGTGTTTAAGAAAATAATATAAGACGTGCATATTTTTGTCGTTACATCTTACCGAAAGATAGGCATTATACTTTGTCTGGTTAAATGAAATATTCATTGGTGTATCACGACCGAAATTAGTTTCATATGAGGGGTCCCAGGTCGGAGGAACAGTTGCGTCCTTACTTCCCAATTTCCAATACACCTAAATATTAGAGAAAGCAGAAAGAAACGCCTTTATTTAACTTGTACTGTTTGTTTTGCACATATACACATATACTACATATACGCATACTATATATCTACTAGCAATTACGATTAAACCGTGTACAGTGTACAATCATTCCCAAATGAATGTGCAAAATTACTCATTTGATCAAATTATTTTGACACTGACACTCATACGCTACTGAACTGAACACGCAATAAAATATGTGTGCATAAAAATTTCACATACATAATGTATGTATATACATATGTATAATAGATACTAACCGACATGCATGTTAGCGTACAAAACAATAACATAAAGCATAAAAATGAAACTGGAACAAATGATTATTAAACGGTAAAAGACTGTCCAATTATTACATCAAATATTTTCCCGAGATCTTTGGCAACACAAGAGCAATTTGTTATTAGTACTCCCAACTCTTTGACTTGTGTAAGACTTCTCCAGTCGAAATTTGCACTTCCAATGTACGCGTGTTTTCTGTCTACAACCCACATTTTGGTATGAAGCACCCCTGTTCCCATCAATCGAGAAAAGTTTAAGCTTCGTACCTGTTATACACAGATAATAACAAACAAAGTATGAAAAAGATTCCACATGTAATATTGCTTTACAATAGCGATAATATTAAAAAATGATAAGATTAAATGAATGAATTCATCTGAAATCAGACCTTGTGGTAAAAACATCCGATAGGTATAATAATATGTAGAAATAATAATCACATAAAAAATTTCTTTCTTACTTCGGCCGCTCCAGCATTCGCTAAATCTATAGTATCCTGACTCTTTTGTTCTGGGGTATCCAAACTTTGAGCAATTCTGATTTTAATTTTTCTCTCTTTCCCAGCTGCCATCAATCGGCTAAAAATATCCTTTCCCTGGATTTTTGAAGTAGAAAAAAAAGAGAAATCGTTATGCATTTAGAATAACATTTGGAAACTTAATTTATGCAACGTGTTCAAGGTGTTATTCAACCACCACAGCTACTCTATTTTTATTTTTAATACAAACCTATCTTTACTTTTTATGTAAAGAGAGAAATGTAAAAAGTACGTTTTATGACTTTTTTATACTCATATTACATAGTACAATAAAACAACCAAATGTGTGCATATGTACGTACACACATTCTTGTAGCAAGTTACGATTACACATTCAAGTCGTAGGAAGAGAAAATTACTTTGTCTGCTGTCGTATCGTTGCTTGTCTGGAGTGTCCAATAGAATGATCCAATCTCAATACTTTCCTCCGCCAAATCCAGAAGCTTAACCCAACCATCATACGTACTTTGATGGCCCAACGTCTCATTGAAAACTAAACCCTCGGGTATGCTTTCAACTAGGCTCACACTGGAAATGAAATGAGACACAATTATTTGGTATATTATTACTCTTCATTAGTGTATCATCTTTATCAAAAAAACACATATTGTACCAAATGTCAAATGATCTTACATCTTACTGTGCAGACTTACTTGCAAGTTTCATTACATTTTTTCCATTCCTTTTCCAGTAACTGTTTTCTATGAAGTCGCTCTTCTTCCCATTTGTGATCCAGGAGAGATAAAACAACTACCAAGACTATAAGTACGAGAATAATTGAAATCGGGATACAAGAAGGCTTGCATTTTCTGTATGGTAAACATGTGGTTGAGGCCGGAAGTAGATATCAAAACAAAAATAACATTATTTGATCATTTTATTTATAGACATCGAACATCACATAACAATATTATAATACATCCAAATCATTGTTTATATTCTAAATGATTGTCTTTAATGAAAAAGTATGAGAACAAAGAACAGTAAGAAAATTACCCCGTCCATTGGCTGTCCTTTTGTCCACGCAACATGTATCTACTGTCGTAAAGCTCTAACTCTAATTCACCGAAATCAAGTTTCCCTTCGGCTTCAACCGCGGACTATAACAATCACGATATAAATAAATAAATTAGATGTGTATAGTAAAATTATTAAACTAAATCCTAGCCGATAGTACTTAAATGATACAAATTAATAAATTAATGACAAAAATTGGCACATTAAAGCAAAAAACAATCACCGAAAAATATCAAAAAAAGAAAAAAAAAGGAAAAACAAAAACAACAAAATTCAAAAACGCAAGTTCGCTCCATCCAGCAACGAAGACTTGAAGGAAATGTCGAAAAAAGGAACAAGGAACAAAGTCATTGAACCAGAGATGATAATAATATGCATGTCATATTAATATGGGACAGAAACAAGATAAAGGTATCAGGTATCCCTATTTCATATTTTATTTTTCTGAGATTAAGTGAAATAATAATTGTATCTTCAGTGTACATACCATATTAAATTTTATCTCCCTATTTAAATATTAGCATGCCTCAACAAATTGTTTTCCATTTCCTTGTACCAAGCACATGGTTTATGTAAGGTTTAAGACTACTCACTACTCACTATATTTACACTATATACTACATACTAATATTATTATTCATTATTCATGTTGTGGTGTTTTAGAATCAAAATGATGCTCATTTAAAGTATAAAGTCCAAAAAAAGTGTAAGCTGGCATAAAAAGCAAAAGCAATGGAATTTTTTAATACTTTGTAATATGGTTGCCCAAAAACTTTCCGAAGCGATCCTTTGAGCGTCTCTTCACTGCTTGACCTAAAAATTGAAACGTAAACATATTTTTTTCATCTTTACAGTTTTACAGTATACATTTTACATATTCTACAAAAACAGATAAAACACACATTACGTATTATATTACACATGTATAACGCATCAATGAATGAAAAGGAATAAGGAATAAATGAACTTCTTTTTCTCAAGTCGCAAAAGGGAATAACAAGAGATTGCATACTGCATACATATTATTTTCAAAAATGAATGTGCATACATATATTATGTAAGTATCTTTGTATGCATAAGATATGATATTATGACTAATATATAGTTTACCGAGAAAAGCTTCTGCTTCTGGAGTCTTGTGATTTCCGATGTACACCGAAGTCGAGTGAAAACATTGGCATTATGAAATTGATGGTGGGCTTGATGAGGGAAATGAGTTTCTACTAACTATTTATATAATTTCCGGGGCGTCGTAAATGTCAGAATTTGTAGTCGTAACATCCATGTGTAGTTTTATTATTATACGTTTGCGTATGTTTGGAGCAGGCGAATACAATTAGTATGATACAGTAATATCTTGTCTCATCTGCTATAATATTCTCCAGCTCCTCTGATGTGGGTAAAGTTTTTGAGTTTGTATTCACATGTTTAAATATGTATCGACTAAATACATAATATACAACAAACCGTGTTATGAGAAATAGCCATCATTGATAAACGAAAAACACTGCACTGGTACCACGAATTCGCAGAGTATTATAATAATTAAAGATTATTTACATTTCGCAGATCACAGATATATATATTAGATAATAAGATGTTTATCCCAAGAAATTAGTCATAAGTCATAAAGAATCTGCTACTTGTTACACAAACCACATTTGACTTGTACTTTTCTTTACAAAGGTCCTTTTACTTTACAATTTAAAGGTTTGAATTTCACAAATGACACTAAAATATTTCAAAACTCCAGGATGCAAATATTTATCCGTGTGTATAAACAGATGGTGATAACACAATAACACATCAGCACCAACTGTCAACTGTAGAACTGCGATGGCATGGAAAATTGTCAAGACCCAATACAATGCACATTTTGTGTAAACTTTTTCGCGTAGATTGTGTACTATATTTTACAGATAGATAAAAGGTAGTTATATCACATGTTGAAAGTAATGTACACGTACAAGTATTATATATAGTAGCATACATATAATTACTTCAAACTTATTGAACATAAGTAAGTAATACGTATCGTGTACGAAGTATTTTCACGTATTGGCGTTATATGTATGTATATAATATACATCAGCATGAATAATGCTAATGCTCATCGTCGCAAATTGGTATTCTAACTCAGCTCACGTTAATATGTAGCTGACACAAATCACAAATGAACATACTGTAATCACTAGTATCGTATTCAATATAGTTTATTATTTGGACTCCGATCAATTTCATTGGCTTGGTTTCAACTTGAACCTTTTAAATTCTTTTTCTACATAAGTTTTTTAATGTTAGGTAGCATGTATAATGCTATACAATATCCATATATACAATGGGAATGAGACGATGCAGTAATTTTGCATTCTGCTTCACTTTTTACTGTTCACATTTGTAGACATTGTAACTTTCAAATGTATTGTGTTTTTGTATTGTGCTGAATACGAGTTTATAGACAATACGATGCTCACTGCTCCGTCGTCAACAACAGTTCAAAAACAGAGGCCTGGAACATACACAAGAACAAAATTAATAATATGTACCATCAGTAACAAACTGTAAGAACAAGAATAAAATAAAAGTACTAATCATGATTTTATAGTTTTGACGTGACAGCATAGAAATGCAAAAGGGTAATAAAAAATCATTCCTCAATTTTTATGATTATCATCAACCTTCGATTCAAATGACAATGACAATGTCAATTTCAACTAGCCATCTCATAACTAATCCCGGGAGGGTACAATAATAGCAATCGAATGTACTATTTATGTATATATTATATGCAATGGGCGATCGATTCATCCATCCAACTATGTAAAAACAAAATGGTAGTAAAACGATAAAAGGCGGAAATTAATCAACGTTTAAGCATGTAACAAAAATGAACTAATAAGGAACAAGTCGAACTATTGCATGACGGGACATTATTATTGTGTACGTCCTAGCTATAACTGCAAGTACTTGCAGAGATCGGAATATTGACGAAATTTCTATAAACATTTCTGTTATTGTTTAGGGTTTACTGTTTCCTCGTACGAGTAAAGTGGGCGACATGGCATAAAGATACAAAGCTCCAGAGGATTTTGCTTTCTCTTTTAAGCGCTAAAAAGAAGACAGTATGTCTATAAGCCAACCTTCTTAGTAGAAAACTTGTCTATCCAATAGCAACGAGAGACACTACACACCCATATTATATGGAAATTAATCACAGAATTCTGAAATCCTGCCTGTGGCCCGATAGGCCTTTAATGAAAATTTCTTACGGTAAAATTTTCGGTCAAAACACGTAAGGTGTTTTTAAAGATTCATCCATTTTTCGAAGAAAAATTCAGCAAAAGTTTCCACCAGAAAGTTTTGGGTTTACTTTTTGTCAAGAAGCTTGCAGGGGTAAATTGCCGAAATTTTCACAACAATCTTACGAACAATTGTTTTTTAGGGTATAAATATTTAAATAAATTACCATAAAGTGTAAAATTTCGAAACTCTGTCTGAATATTCCTTACATTGCATAACTAACGATGAAAGACGCTTGTCTTTTCTCCTAGAAACACTTCACTTTAACGATTTTCCCTTGCTTATAGCTCACTTTGTAATTCAAGTTAAGTATGTCGTTTCTCTCTCAATCAACAAAGATAATGCGGGCGCTTTTGCACAACTACAACACAGCATTTACGTTGGACTTTTTGAATTATTTAGTCTCAACGTATGTACTTAGGAATGTACCTGCTTCCGATGTGGAAAAAGCATAGAGGCGAGTTGGAACTTCAACTAAAGAAAGTGAACGTGAAAGAGCGAGAGAAAGTATTATTTTATGACATTCGGAAACTTAAAAGGTGCAATGAGGAGCTGCAAAACCTGCATATATTTTTAGTACAATAGCAACTTGCAAAGTACCCCCATGCCAAATAATTCGACAGAACTTATAACTTATAAGAACAGATATAGCGAACATTTTACCTGTGCAACAATCGTACTATAAACTACTGTATAATCTACATAATCTATAGGAGCCCAAAAGGAATTCATTCCTAATTAAAAGCCTCTTCTCAATTTCGAATCGACAACGGATAGTGTGACACATGCTCTAACAAATTTTTCCTAATAGATCTAGAATATTTAGATGGATAATTAATATCGCCATGCACTGCATTCCTATAACTCCTCCTAAATACATTTAAAAAGCTCTTCAACAGTTACAAATCTATTTGTACATAAATACATTACATGTACGGAGACAGACCAACGAATCTACCAATATTCTTTGTGGAAGTGGTTCCTAAATGTTATAATGGAAACCCAAATTAGAGAAGTTACAAGTTTGTATACATTATACATATTACATAAATTCCTCTTCCTTGTACCAGACATTGTACTTGCACAACTTGTTCCAAGTTTCCAAGCAAAACACTCACATTTTACAATATTTTGTCGGGTCTCTGATCCACTAAACCTATAAGAATTCGCATACATATACACACTCACTTAAAATATATTACGTACCTCCTCTGGCAACTTGTAACAATTATATTCTTCATCTTTGTGTGTACTCATGTTTCGAATAGTATTCCATTATGTCCTACAAAAGTTATTAACTATATTAAATGTTTAAATTAGACCCTGCCTTTTGATACACATACATAATATCCCGAGCAAATGCCTAAATACAAATAAGACATCAGAAATTCTACGTATGTATATATATGCTGTTATTATGGTCGTGCACTATTCAAATAACGTGGGTTGTCCATTGTACATATAAATACTTGATACTTATGATATTATTACTTCATGTAATGGGAACATTTCACATTCCATTTCAGTGAGAGTCGGGAGGGGAAGAAAGTCAAAGAAAATTGCACATTGGACTGTCAAGCTATAACCCTTACTTTGTACATAAATTGAAAGTTGAAAGCTTAAAATTTTTCTCTAGTATTTAAATATTTGACTACTTTACTCTAGTGTACTTACAACTCAACCAACACTATTTGTATGTTTGTAACCTAATATATGCATCACCGTCACCGTACACTCTACCATAAGCAAAATATGCATATATTCAAACAACAAAACACAGTCACTGCACTTGCGTTTTTCGCAAACAAACCGTCATTCTCTGTTTTCTTATAAACACGTGATTAGGGCCAAGGGCCAAACATGTTGAATGTTTAAAGAAGAGTTTTAAAATGTATGGTGAAAATTGAAAACAAACCAAAAAAGAGATATAGACTGTCCATATGCACAACTAGATATGTATCCGAATTTGCTTTAATTTTTGATAGTTTGTTTTTGTACATTACTCACTTACTTCACTTGGGCTTGGTTTTGGTTTTGGCTTCTTTTTGGATATTTTTTTTATTGATTTCCTTGTAAGTTTTTTAATGCGATTCAATACGCAAGAACTACTGATGTTTAGCACTGTCACTGTTCCAAATACTGTACATTGTACGTACACACTCAAACACAAGAGCAAAAAATAACTTGGCTACAACAGCGTGTATCATGAGTAGTGGATTTTCAGTTATGAGACACGCTCAAAACCTCTCCTCTCTTTTATGCATGGCCGTTCCACAGAATTGGGAGAGTTGACTGACAGGACACGGGAGCAATTAAAATACTCGAGAAATAGGCAGAGCTTCTGTCACACAGGGAGAAACCGAGACGGGGAGTCTCAACAAAAGCAGCCAGGTCAGTGTGCATGTAAGTAGGTATATTGTACAACATACTTAGGTACATGCATGCAAATATAGTACAGTACAATACATTGAAACTGATCGACCATTTATCTATGCTATCATTGTGCAGTATTCAATGATAACGACGACAGAAACAAAATACTGTGTCACATGGTATATACATAAAATTCTGTGACTGTGACTATGGTGAATGAATAAGGTATTTGATATCCCATCATTGAACTCATAAATATTATGGGTTCACCCAATATGAATTCAACACCATTTATAGTACATAGCCCCAAATATACAGTAGGATTACCCTCATGATCAGTGTTCCTTGCATGTAAAGCTAAAATATTATTCTCATATAAAAGGAGTATCTACATGTATTTTTAATTGCTCTATATTGTACATTGTACACTAATATAAATACTGATAACGTAATAAATATATATTCTATTCGGATCGTTAATTAATTCTCACCAAAACATTGGTCACGAGGTCGGCGAATCCAAGCTGTCACCTGTTTTAATTAAAATCCTTGGAACTTTGTGAAGAGAGCAATTACAGGTAAATAGGAGAAGAATAGGCTGGTGATTGATGCTGGAAATTTTACTCCGAATAATTGACCTACACACG
>JAQIVE010001843.1:0-22627 GCA_034698285.1 Sminthurinus bimaculatus | reverse complement strand
ATAATGTTCATCCCCCAGGGTAATAATTATTATAAAATTCTTCTTTGTGTATAATATGTAGTTTATTATAATATATAATATGTTTTATATTCATGCATATTCCTCCAACTTATTTTATTGTTTACAATATAGTCTTTTGTATAGTTCTACGATACACGACACATTACAAACAACATAATAATGATTTTCTCTTCTTGGGATGATGGCTCATGTTCATACATCTATATAACATATTATTCTATTTTACCATTCTCCACAAATCGCCACATGTGTAGGAGTTTAAATACATATATTATATAAAGAGTAAGAGAACTAAATAAAAGACGTATTTAGAGGTTGGATATAATATATAATTACCAGAGAAAGTTTAAGCTACTTTGTATTTATCATTACAATTCTTATGGTTCAGATTCCGTTTTTATATAATATGTTTTGTATGTATTTCGACATGGTTTTAAATATCCTTTTTCCACTTACGATTACTTTACATATGAGCAGGTAGATATTAGAAGATATACACTATATAGTACAGGTATACTACGAGTATGATGACGTATTTTTTTTCTCCTGTTATATAATATATAATTCGAGAGGTGACGACACGAAGAAGGAAAGAAAAGCCTTCCGGCGGCGTCACATATAAATACATACATACTACATATTTTAATCTGCCTCTAATGAACAGCATACTAGTTCATCGGAATGGTTTCTATTGAAGGGAAAACTGCATAGTTGATAGTATGATGTATTATGTTGTATAATCTACTATTGCGTTGATAGAGAGAGAGATAGAGATAGAGTTGGTGGTATTTATAGAGTCATGTTGCATGCATATAATAATATATTATATAATATACACAAAATTGAATAGTATTTTTTTTACTTACATGTTGTAAATTGTAATAATAATACCTACAATTTAAGTTTTGTATCTGTGTCTATAAAAGGAATTTCAGAGGTCTACTAGTTAGTTATATTATCGTTACTATCTTTTTATACGTTTCACTTTGCCCCATTTAATATATGTACTATACTTCTTGTGCAAGTAAAATTCTTCAACTTGCTATTGTTTTCACTTTTTTTTGTCAGTCAGTCAGCACTCATCAGTCGTTTTTGAATCCAATGTACTTAGATAATTCCAGAGCGGCTGAGCATTCACATTTGGAATTCTCGTCTAATATAGAATAGGATGTAGGCTTTCGCTTTTGCTACAATTGATTCTTGTGTTAATTTAACAGTTGAGTCGTTAAAATTAAACCAGTCGGTGTCTTTCTTGGCGAATGCAGTGTAGTGTCCTGAGCCCACCCCGGAACCATGATGAACGATGACAGCTGCCAAGTCGTACAGATTAGTGTTATTACTACTAGGTTTTCTTGCCTTGTCACCACCATTACTAGCGAGCATGTAGCTTGTCATATCAAGATTAGCCATGGGGAATTCTACAAAATGGTCTAATTTTGTTCGCAAGTAATTAGACCATCTAAATCTCTTTAAATGTAGACAGAGGACCTTTGAAAAAAAAAAAAACAATGAATTAGTTTACAACTTTATCAGTAATTAACTGCAATTTCAAATATTATACATAGGAAGTAGATTTCATAAAACCACAACTATATCTTCAATATTATTAATTTATACGATGCAAAAAAATGTTCTTACATTAGGAAGTTTAGTAATCCAAAAACGT
Organism: Sminthurinus bimaculatus; assembly: GCA_034698285.1. Lineage (NCBI taxonomy): Eukaryota > Metazoa > Arthropoda > Collembola > Symphypleona > Katiannidae > Sminthurinus > Sminthurinus bimaculatus. The sequence continues at coordinate 20,940 of JAQIVE010001843.1, read as the reverse complement.
TTAGTTGACTTTTGCCTTGTGTTACACACACTACAATAGTACATATCATTGTCCACTAGTTCCTCCACATCGACGAAGCGGGATAAACAATCCTGGAATGAACAAATAATTTTTCATGAACTTTCTTTTTAAGCATAAAAACCAAACTTAAATTCTAATAGGTCTTTGGTTTACATTTCTTTCTCAATTTTAAACCTACTTTCGATAGCATTTAATTTCATTATTTATACCTGAAGTTTTGGTTCACCATCCGTTATGTCCAGTGACAAGTCTAGAAATGGATCGTTCTTTTTTGACTCCGTTCCGCAGCTACAACAACGCACCTAATACATAAAGAAAAAATATTCATTTTCAACGTCAGCCGCTACACGATTTAACTAACACACATAATCTATTTAATGTCATTTGCAGCTAGTTTAGATTATTTCACCAATACAATAGTATTAGTGTTAAATGGTAAATGATAATAATAGTGCACAAAATTTACCTCACTAATTAACTCTCCACTGAATACAGTCGTGACAATACTGTTGTGCATGTCTAGTGTACTCGCTCGAAAAGAACCTAAAAGTCCGTCTCCCACCATCATGTCCAATGCTTTGCGTACGCCATTGTTTTTATCTCCTTTCTTGGTCAAACAAGACTTCCAGTGTGGTAAGAGTCTCACTAATTCTGTGTGTAGCCTATCTAACATGTATCTTAAAAACTCGTGGGCATCTTGTTGTTGATAACCCCGAAACCTCGGCATCACACTCCATATGATTGAAAACAGAGCGTCCGGACTCACCGCGGAGGAACCACTATTATTATTTAAAGAGTTTAAAATTTTACAGAGTTCTGTAGTTAGAATTTCTTCGGGGTGTATCACAGTTTGATTTTGATTCGAGGAGGTGGAGGAACTTGTCGCTGATGTGGTGGTGGTGGAGGTTGTTGTCGTCGTCGATTGCATCACGTCAGCTACTGGAAATGAAGCATTTAAAGTTTGATTGGGTCGAAGTCTGGAGCGGGTCCGATAGTAATGGGTTACAGGATGATTTTCCAAACTAACTTCAGGAATACGAAGCATATACGTAGAGAAACCATTGATCTTCCTATAAATATAAAATAAATGCTGAAATTTAGAAAATTTCTTGGTTTTGCCGACATGTTTTCAACTACAATACAAATAAACTATAATGTTACAAATACATAACTTTATACTTTATATATGTATATGCACTATGCACATTAAGTAATTAATATCAACTTACGATAGTGACTGCAGAACAGCATTCATAAAACAGGTGTTTCCTAAGTTTCGTAGTCCAACAACTCCATGCTTTTTGACGACTCCATTCGTTCCATTGTTGTTAGTGTGTCCATTATCCCTCTTAATTTTCTTGACTCCCCCTTCATCCCCACTAGATTTTTCACCACTACACGAATCACTATTAATACTATTCGATCGGTTAGTACACTTTCTTTTACTTCCCCTAATTCCCACGGTTAAGGGTTCTGTATTCTCATTTTCCACTTTACTACTCGGAGAGTTACTGTTGTTCTTGGCGTTGAGAACACACTGAAGTCGCTCAATCACTTTGACATTTATCGACTTGATGTTAATGTAGTCGTCACACTCGTAACAATAGACGCCCAAGTCATGACAATCAATGGTGATGGGGTGGTTGGTAGTCTCATTATGGGATTTTGCATGAGCATTAATATATCGTCCACAGTACACGGACGAGCAAGTTATACACAACCAAAGATTCGTACTGGATTTGCATTCTGAAACAAAATAAAACAAGAACCGTATTTTAGTTCATAGTCAAATGTATGTATCATCATTCAAAGTATTTCTTTACAAAGTTAAATGTAAATAACGTGCCATGTATACACTTGTCATTAAATTTAAGGAGTTTGAGTACTTTGAGTAAACACAGAAAGTAAAAAAAGGTATAATAATTATAAAATACATTTAAGACACGGAGAAAATATGCATAATATTATTATATCCCTATTAATCTCCCCTATCTTCTAAAATTCTATCAATTTTCATATGCAAATTAAAACAAGGCCAATTGACCCCGTTCCCTTTTCTTCATTTAATTGTTGCTACTATTTTTCAAATACATAATCCACGATACTACATACTATGTGCTGCTCAAATTCAAATGATTTTTTTTTTCGTGTGCAAGAAATAAATTACATACATCAAAATAGAATCATAAGATCAACACATGTATACATGTTGTATATTGTATACGTGTAGTCATCATCGCCTTGTGCCTATTTGTGTAAGTTGATAGGAATTTGGGAGTTCGTGTTATAATATTATTATATGCACACGATACATTATGGTACATATTCGAGCTTCTTTTGAGACACTCGCGAGTTCAATGAATCCTAGCTCTGCTAGAAGCGCATTCTATAATACATAGTAATGTGTCTACTCTACATAATAAATAACTTGTGGTCCATATACGTATATATAATATAATATGTACACTTGCATACAACTTAAATGACTATATATCCGAGTAGTAAAAGAGGCTGGCAAGTACAATCTAAACCTGGTGACCTTGAGCGTCGGCACAAGCATGAAAACAGGCAATATCATATTATCATTATCATTCTCATCATCCTCATTAAGAAAATGCATGAACTATGCATACCTATAATATGTATTTTGATGTTATAGTGTCATCCCTTTAACTCCAAGTTTAAACATATATTTTAAACCAAGTTTTTCATCCTTCCCTATTAAAACCACGAGTTTCCTCTCATTATTCATCTGGAAGAGGAGAGAAAGTAGACTTTCCATGTAATATACGTACATTACGTACATACAGTGGTGCATTTATTACACGACATAAAATCTATCATAAAATCACCAACTACTGATATTTAACAAAAGGTTTAATTTCCCGTCATCGCTTTCTCTTTCTACTTTTACTTGCTCGGCCTGGTGTATTGCGAATATATCTAGAAATGAAAAGTATTAACCCGTCAAAATGACCGATCGAAGGAAGAGAGTGCGGCTGCATGTGTGTGTGTGTGTGTATGTGTATTGTATGGAGAAAGGGAGAGAGAGAGAGAGAACGTGAACATGGAACATAAAGCAGAGCAAAAGCAAAAGCAGCACAGACGCAGAGTTTTATCAAATATAAACTTTTAGGAAGTAGAAAAGGGAGAGACGAGTGTAAGAATAATCATTTTAAATTTTATAAATACACAAGCTTGAATAATTTAAGTGTAATCAAGGTCTCCTCTCTCTAGAACAAAACGAACATTCGAAATACATACCTATAACCTATAATATACTAACGAGACATAATAAATTGACAAGTTTTCCAAACAAGAAAAACTAGAGAAAATAATATACTTATGAAAATAATGTCAGGAAATTTTCTCAATGTAGGCACAACCACATATTGTCAAAGTCCCCTCTTTTCTGTCCTGGTTGCTGGTTGTTGTGCTCACAGTGCTCACTGCAGCAGGGTATTATACCCAACTGAAACTTCTTGGAGTAACAACATCGACTAGCTCTGTATTCTGTACCTACTTTTGTAATACTTTCTGTGAGTCGAAGTGAGTATGTGTGTAAACCATGTTGCCAATTCACATATAGTTTTTCCTATATACTTCTTAATATAAGAGATATTCGAGGTGAGCGTATTTTACAGAGTATAGTATACTATATAATGGGTTGACTATATAATAAGTGTATTATTATATAGTCAATGCTGTAATATCTTCCCTTATACCTATATTATACGCTATAATATATCGAATGTATGATAATAGGCGAGGAGAAAAACTAGCTTTTTGTTCACCCTTTAACTTGGAGTATGGAGACACTCTTTAACCATGTAATGCCCTCATAAAGGATTTAACAACATTAAAATATAGATTAGTGACAAATCTATTAGAAAAGTTTAAATTTTTCACAAAAAAGATATCGCCTCAAAAAACTGGTCATCGGCCTCAACGAGATAGAGAAAAGGAGAGGAAACTACATACATACATATAATATACATACACGTATAAGAATAAAGTCCCTGAAAGTGATCCTATAATATTTCTATGTACATGTACACACTACACACATACTGTATCTACATCGACAAAGACCTGCTGGCTACTACGCCTTTTTATATTCTTTTTTGAGGATCATACATATTACATGTATTATCCCACATGTAAATATATGCCCTTCAAATTCGATATAAAATACAATACATACATGTATGTGCGATTATCATGCATACACACGCAAAAACACATACATAGTTAAAAGTAATACGCAATAACAATTAAAACACTTGACGAAGAATACAATAATATAATAACACTTCCTTTGAAACAATGAGTGAGAAGGTCTCTTAATTTTACACAAGATGTTAAACATTAATTATTCAGTAAATATTCATGATCAAAAAATAATGATGATGATGTACCTGTGCATATAAACGGGAGCTGTAATTGTTGTAAGGGTGGTATTCGTTGACGACAACCTTCTGCATGTGGACAATCCATCTGTTTTGGAACATGAAATTTCAAACAAACGATCAATAAAAACCTTGTTTAATAAATTTTAACAAAAATAGGGAGAAGCATCCGAAATTTTTATCCACGACCTTTGTACAAAATAAATCATGGGCATGATTATTTTGCGTGTATAATATGGGAGTTGCCAAGGGAATACCCGCCGTTTGATATATGTATTTGCCTATATCAAACGGCTGATATTCCTATGGACTTTCACATATTAAAAATCTTAATTCTTGCATCATCATCAATAATAATGCACAATCATAATATGTATATAATTTTGACTCCCTTTAATGAGTCATGTAGTACATACATAAGTATAATCATTATTTATTATGTATTATATCGCTGCATAATAACTGATAGTGGCGCAAATATAGGGTTTACTCTAATTTCTAATTGAAAAGCCCTTAGTTGTCCACATTAGTTACACATCAACGTACTGTAAAAACTTAAAATACCATAAGACTTACATTAATTTAAATATCTTCTTGTCCTTTATTTTCGATTTCCGAATTACTTCCTCTGCTCTCAAGTGATGATTCCCAATTTTGCAGTTTAAAGGTGGTATAATATTATTATCTTTATGTGTAGTTTGATATTGTAATTACTGAGCAGTAATTTACTGATTAATTTAAAACTCTTGGTATTATTTACTATTCATAGAGATAATGATCGATAAGTCGATAACCTCAATTTGAGATATTTACACATTTTATACACTCTTGGAGCATGTAGAGAGTATTATTTTTATTTATTTACTTAAAACTAAGTCAAGTAACTACTTTTATTAACTATATATTGTGTAATTACTATATTCAAATCTTGAAATGAAGGGTATCACAAATTTTTTTTCTTCTTTCTCTTTAACTCTCATACACTAAAACTCGGTTAAATATATTTGGTAATTTGGTATTTATGTATACAAACTACAAACAATGGCCGGAACACAAAACACGAACACAATACAATTTTCTTCAAATCAATATTAAATATACTACTTATTATACTGAACTTTTAAATACAACGGAACAGATCGTAACAATTATTATTAAATATTATAGTAATTTAACGAGCTTTATAATTTTAATGGTATTAACTAATAACTAGGTAAAACTTTAAAGGTACTTTTTTAAAAACGTGTACTCTAAAAACTATAAACGTCCAAACAAATATTATGTACAACTTAAATATGTTTCGACGTATGTATATGGGTATCAAATTTTATTTCCCTATCGTGTTTATGTTTGTTTACTTAACGTTTGTCATCTCCTCACGCCTTTTGTATCGATACTGTATTATTATTGCAAATTGTAAATAATATGTATTATGTGGATTAAGTAAATATATGCTGATGACACTGAAACTGAAGAAGAATGAGAGTAGATAAAATAACACACAGCTTTTTTTCAGGGCTTCTTTCTCTTTGAAATTTTCTGTTCACTATTACTTATATCTTATATTACTTATTTGCAGAATGCAGAATGTGCAGATATTTTAAATGTTTTATACACACTTAGTAATATTAGCAATTACATCAACTCTATTATTTAATTGCTTACTTATTACTTATACTGTTCACCAACACACCACTCATATACGTAGTACTGCTAAAACCTTTTGACTTGATATTATACTTCACCATTAATGGCAATTAAAAGGTTTTTTAAAATACTTCTCGTTCTTTCTTAAAAGCTAGCATACTAGAGTATTATTATTATTATTACATTTGTATGGATGAATCAATATTTTCCTAGTTTTTTTTCGATAGCAATCTTCTAGAGTAGTCACACATAACATACTTTTACTTTCAAAGTCTCTTTTCAATCCTATTCATTCATAGTGCAACAACAAACATGGTTATATTAATGCTGTTATTGTATGCACTGTAATTTTTCCACACACACACAAACCAAACACACAACACACATGAAAAAAAGTTTCATGAAATAAAAATGATTCCAGAATCATATGTAATGGTGGTATAAATCGCAAAGCTGGGTGTTAAACGATTATTTAATGTTTCAGTTTTTAAGGATAATGTTCACCTGTGAATTCTGTTTTTTTTTCATTCGTAGTTATCTCTACACATTATAATATAATATATAGACTTGGACCACACAAAAGACCCTAGGTAGAATAGTGACCTTAAACTTTTATAATATTCTAGTTACTTGATAATTGAAAGTACTCCTAACTAGATAATACTATAATGTTTAGATTACTTACTATCCTCCTCTAGTTTCTAGTTACATACTTTCTATTAAAAAATTCCGTTTATTTCTTTCTCTCGTTTTTCCGTTTTCTGCAAATGTGATTTGTGAATTTTGTGGATTCAGTTCAGTGAATGCCGTCGGGATGATTAAGTAGTATGTAATATTATTATGTTAATGATTCTAAAGACTAACAAACTAAAATCTTATCTAATAGCAATAATATAATAATAATAACCTTTTACTTAGTGTGTGATTCCTACTAATATTATCTTGCAGTCTGTAGTATAGTTCTTATAGTTCTATAATATTCTAATGTGTATCTATATTTTTGTCCTAAAAAGCCCTTTTGTTTTCCTTTGTGTATATAATAACATGTGTGTATGTCATAGAAAAACGATGTAGTATTACCAGGACAGACATACTACAAAGTCCCTTACAGAATGACTAAAATTCTGTCTCTATCTCTTCTGTACAGGCTACAGGCACATCTGAGAGCAGAGCAAAGAAGATGCAGAAAAAAGGCATAATAATAATAATAATGATATCGTGCCCTGTCTGTACGTATTACGTATAGTTTGTAAGTAGTATTAACAGCAGAATGGTAGAATTTTTCCCATACATAAAACATACATACACACTACACACATACATATCCCTGATATATATATACATACATGCATATATATTCTACATATAAAATCCTCACCAGCACACCCAATCCTTTGCACTATTCGACTGCACAAGATGGAGGTACTGGAAAGAACGAAAACTATTTTTAACTGTATTAGTATTATAAGCACAGTATCAAAAATAGTAGAAGTGTGTAATAATTTAAGTATAGTTTTATAGACGATGCACAACAGAACACATGCATACACACGACACACATAACACCATAGAATAAGGAAGCATATGTTTACACGTTCAATTTAATAATACTAGGCATCATGATACATAATAAAGTTGACTAGCCTTTATATTATTTATTTGTTTCCAGGAGTGTGTTGTTATTGTCCCTTGTCCAAAAGCTTTGCTCCAAAACCAAAAACATTTCACTTTTTCTTGCTTTCACTGCTACCATTCTGATTCTGACTTTCTCTCCCTTCCCTGAAATATCATGACTACACATCGTACTTTTTAGATTACAAAGACATCAACTATTATTAAAATTATTACTGCATCTTATTTTGTACCATTATTCAAATTCATAAGTATTATTATTATCAATATGCATGGTATGCATGTTATGTATCAATTTTTAATTAATCAATACATATTATACCATGCAAGCTTAAGGCTTTTGAAATAGCTCTAGAAATCTATTTAAAAAAAACAAAAAAACACCTTTCGCATGCCATGGACTCCAGACAGGTGGTGCATGTAATATCCATATAATAATATAATATTATTATACTACTAGGATAATAATAATCATATCAAGTTCATTCATGTCATCGTCCGACAGTGTTATTATTAGACGTTCATTCTCTTTTTTTTTCTTTTATATTATACCATAAACGTAATTTATTATTCACAATCATGTGTCGTATAATATATTTTAAGAACATTATTATTATTAGAAATTTTTTTTAAATTAGTAGTAAAGTAGCAGTAATAATAATTATTTAAAGTATCTTATTTTATACTAACGATAGTAATGTATCAATAATAATAATAATATAGTTAAAACTTTAAATATAGAAGATTGTAGACAATATTGTTATAAATTTCACCACGGATTTTAAAAAAACGATTTGGTTTTTTTAAGCACTACTTTTCTTTTCTTGTTGGAGAAACTATGAAATTCGTAGTCAATGCCTAAGTTTTATTTTTGTATGTACCTCAAAAATACATAGAACGTGTAACATTCATCAGCTTTAAGAATATTGGTGATCATATATTATTATAGATTCCTTTCTTTTATCTTGTGTGTACTAAAACTGTGTATGTAAGTATATTTAAATTTTTTTACGCGTGTATATTTGTTTACAATTTTTATGTTGCAACTTTCGCGGAAAGTCGTAAGGACAGTAATAGTTATAGCAGTAATAAGGAATTGCGTACTTTCGTATAGGATATGGGGATCATAAACTTATAGAATAATTACCATACGATTGTTTATTAACCACTATTTTCAACATATAAGTTCTTCCCTGTGTGTCTTTCTTTGTAATGTAAATTGCAAATAATATTATTTTAGAGGATTATAATATTATAATATTTCTATTATAATCACTCCGTTCCTTGTGAAAATATATTATTCAAAGGGGGGGACATGTATCTTTGAGTTTCAACAAAAGCAAAACATTCGAGGAAAAGAAATCCAATAGTTCTTTTTTTTATTTGATTAGAAATCGAATTTAGTTCTTTTTTAAAATGATATATGAAACAACAACAACAACAATAATAACAATAATAAATTGTTTGATTATTATAGTGAAGAAAAAACCTGTTTTAATTTAACAGACTACTCGATATCATGTATGTCTTCTTTAATGAGAACTTCCATAACTTCTTCGTGCATTGACGTCTTATCTGAGTCCAATTCATCAGTATCTACGTCTGTGGGAACAAGAGTAAACATTTTTTGCATTAGTCAGATGTTTGAATTTTCATCAAGAAGCTGTTTTTGAAAAACTTTCTTTCTTTCATTGTTTTAAAATACATAACTCAGAAAAGATTAAGCCAGTGTAACTTTCATATTATATTCAAATAATAATGTTTTGTCATCATTCGTTATGTATCGCATTCTATTGTTTACGGGTTAGTTATCAATAAAAGGATTTAGGATTTTTATCAAAAATGATGCATATTTGATTGCAATTAATGAGAACTTACTATTTCTGAGTAATAAACGCTGTTTCTTCTGTGATAAGTATTGTTCTTCCTTTTTAGCTCTGTATTCTTTCCAAGCATCAATAATATCCTGCCGTTTCTGCAGTAATTCTTTGGATGCTGTACTCTTTCTCTGCCTATCCTTCAATTCGAATCCGGGACTATATTTCTTCAAATTCTTTTTAATTTCTTTGATTTGAGCATGGGTTAGGAGACAGGGAGGACGTGGACGCCAGAACAAATTACCAAATCGGTCAACTCTATCCTTCCTCAAGCTTTTTCCTTGAAATGTGAGCAAAGAGTAACCAGTATCGGAAACTTTTCCCGTCCAAGCTGAAACTCCAGCTACCACGTATCTACCAGCTAATTGGGATTACAAAAAAGAAGAAGAAATACATAAATAATTGTAGGACATTTTTTACCATACTTTTCATTTGTCATAATATAAAATAAGGAATTTGATTTGAATGCAAGGAAAATAATCTCTGGTGCATTAGTATTTTTATGCATATTTTTTGAAATTAGGCCTATATATAATTTCAATTTAATCACTTACTTGGATCCCATTCTATATCAGTCGTCAATTCAGGCATTAACGTGTTCATAGTTGAGAAATCTGAAGTATCCAAAAACTCGATGGGACCTTCCGCAGATTTCAAACAAGCCAATATAATAAATTGGCCTTGAGGTCCCCAAAAGAGGGTATTAAATCTTCTCTTTTCCAATTTTTTCAGTAGAGTTGGAGTATCTCCCTTCTTGACACCATAAAAGGATACAGACATATTATTCTGTTCTCCATGAATGATGGTAAATTTATGGCCAATAGGTTCCCATGCTAAAATTAAAAATAAAAATTTTGTTGTACTTAGAGTGTCTCGTTATGATATGTTAGGGACATTATAAAACACAGGTCATTCTGACTCTTGATAACGTATGAAGACAAGGCACATTTTCAAATGCGACATAGTATGCATTTGAAGTAAATATGTATTTTGTATAGTATGTCTCAAGATACTTACCAAATGCACTAATTGGCTCTTTGATTTCAACACTATCCACTGGAACTTGTTTCTCTCTCATGTGAAAGATTTCAAAATTGTAATACATTCCCTGTAATAACGCACAAGTATAAAATGTTTAATTCTTTTAACAAGTGCTTTGAATACGCTTGTTAAATTCACCATACACAGTAAAGTATGTAGTATGGTATAATATAATTAATTTTTCCAACTTACACTGTATTTAGTTTCATTCTTTTCCTTTCTGACTTTAGTGTATCGATCTACTTTGACACAGAGGAAGTCGCCAGATTTTTGCCAATGCATTCTACAATCTGCTACATTAAATAAGTTCTTGGCTCGTACCTCGCCTCGACTGAAAAAATGTAAAAATAAATTTAATATTTAATTTACAACAATATGCTTAATGCTTAATTGTAATAACAGTCAACACCTTTGAAACTCTTTTGATGATAATAAAAAGTCAAACCTGGGTATTTCAAGAAGTGTAACTCTAGCAGGGACATCCTTATCTTCAGCTACCCAATATGCAAGTATATTATGAGATGGTGACCAGCTGAAATCACGAACACCAGGAAGTTTAAGACTCTTATTTTCCAATAAACGGAAGCTAGGAGTTTCATAAATGGACAAGGTATCGGGTCCGAGCTTGGCGAAATATTTGTCATCTTGAGACCATTTCCTTTAAAAATGAAATATGATTTTGATTAATAAGAATACACAACTAATATTACTATCGTTTCAAGATTTAGGATAACGAATAATAAACTCAAGGATTCAAGAGTACATACAATAACGATAATGTATTGTCGCATGTAGTGTGTATATATTATATGCATACAAAGTAAAAATAAATGTTATTCAAACTTACAAAATTGGCCAAGGAGATTTCCATATTTCACTAAATATTAACTTCTTTGCTCCGGTGCGAATTTCCCATACTATCAATACTTCTGGGTTATCGTAGTGACGTTCTGCTTTCGGAGAGAATGTGACTACATATCTAATAATAACAATACAATAAATAAGCACATGAAAATATCAGTTTTTTCAAACTTTATTCTAGTTTACAATACTCCACAAACTATGAAATGATGAAATGAATATAGTGATAGAAGTAGTTTCAATTAGTTTACCTTTCACATGGACTAAAGTCAATGAATTCAGCATTAGGATGTGCAAATCGATTAATTTTTTCAAATTTCTCTCCTCCCCAAAGTGCGACACCTTTACCGTGAAATGTAGCTAAATAGGTACCTAAAATGTACATTCAAAAATCAAACAAGGTTTATTTTTATTATTCATTTCCAGTTATGAATTCAAGTCATTAAGTATAGTGTATAGTGCATAGTTAACTACTTTTTTGGGAATTATAAAAAAGTATATACCTAAAGGTGACCATTTAGCTATAGTTTCCGTTCCAGCAGCACGATTTAAAAGTTCAGTAGGTTCCGGAATGGAATTAAGCCACACTTGAATATCGTTTGCTTGAACAGCATGACCGCTTGGTCCAGCTTTTTGAACACCAATTTTGACGATAGCATACTGATCGAATGCGTCTGGTTCCATTGCATAATACATCAAATTACCAGGGTCTTTATATGGTTGTGGTTCAGGTGTTGTCCATACATCCGGAATTGATTCATACCTATTATAATTAGAATAGACCAGATTTTTCTTTTAAAATTGTATTCACTTAATTAAGAGCGAGAGAGAGTACAATGTTCACTTAAATTGTGTATATAAAAGTAACTCAGAAAAGATTAAGCCAGTGTAACTTTCATGTTTTTATATTCAAAAATGTAAATTTTTTGTCATCATACGTTATTATATCATTTTATTAAATTGTTTACGTAATACTTACATATTATAAACAACGAACTATACCTAGTTTATGAAAATTATTTTAAAAAATGTTATTTCTATCTGCTATTGTTCTTACTTTTCGAAATCGGTGAATAAATTGACAATAAAAACATGATTCTTATCAAGTCTATGCCCATCTGCTGTTTTGACGGCTTCCAAAGCATTAGCCGCATTGGCATACTCGATAAACATGTACCTGTAAACATGTGAATATACAATAAAAATGATACTGAATAATATTATATTATGCATTTAAACAAGTACAAAAACAAATCAATTGATTTTACCGTTTTTTCTAAATTTAGATTAAAAAACAAAAGGCAACTTACGTTGTGGCATTTGCATCAACAGCTTGACCTTCTGCAGGTTCCACTGGTGCGGGGTAGTACTCATTAACAATATTTCCAAATTTAGAAAAAAATTTCTTAATGATGGACTTTAATTTATCGATACGGTCTGGTCCAACGACAGGTAGTCCATCAACGACAATAACATTTTCAACTCCATCCGTCTCACGAGGTTTCATTCGCAGTAAATCTCCCAATAATTCTAAACCATAATATTATAAGAAACAAGATATAATATTTAAAATGTGTAAAAAAAATGTTATTAAAAGGGCAATTATACTGTACTAAATTATATACAAAGCAACATCTGTACAAGTATGCACAGCAGTACATATTACACACATAATAGTAGTGGTAAAAAATTATCATTGCAATGATTCATAATATTATGTGTGCACTTAATACATGTTACATAAAACCATACTTAATAAATTAATAAATAAATATGTAATTAATTTTCTGCAGCATAAAATTAAGATAATTTTTAGAAGATTAAAAAGAAAAAAAAGATTTTTACCCTCGTCGGGAATGTCATCCACAAAATCTTCTGGGTCTTCAAACATTTCATAGCTCACCTCACCTTTCGAGTCCACACTCTCGTTATCCACACTGTCTTTTTTCTTGGCCATTTTGTCCAAATATATAGTAGAACACCCTTTTTTTAAATAGATCTTAATTTAACTACAATTTTTAATAGAAAATATTTTTAATAAAACCATAATAATAATACTTTTTTCCTCTTCTTCTTCTAAATCCCAATCTGCTTGTCACACCGGTCTAAAAATCTCTATCGCTGCTGCTTAATGCAAGAGTGTAGGAAGATATTTCCATCATAGATGGTACCTCAATGCTGTCCTATGCTATACATGCTAAAAAAAGGTATAATAAAAGTCTACTAGAATAAGAGTACTTGTACTCTTAATATTCTAGTAAAAGTCTCATTAAAAAATCTCGTCTAATAAATAAGTATGTATTTAATACAATTAAGTTTTGTCTACTTTAAATTTATATGAAATGATGGTAATATTATGAGAAGAATACTTAAATCTACTTTGCATCATTTTTTCTATTTTTATTGAAATAATCAGAATCCCAGTGTATGTACCTATGTATACGTACAATGTGTGTTTATGTGTCTTGTGTATTTTGTATTTTTTATGATGATATTTTTAATTTTTATCATCTTTACGGTACAAAATGCTGATCAAATATATATTTTATAATGTAAAAGCCAGTACCTAATAATAATTATATAAATACTGGAAGTTAAACAGTGTAGTCTATAGTTTTTTTTACAAATAAATAATGCTATAAAACAGAATAACGCCGAGGTAAAACTCTGAATCATTGCTGTCATAATATTCGGTGTTTCACCACGGTGTTATTATTCAATTAGTGTTAAATTATTACTTAAGTACATACTTTACTCAAGAATAATAATATTATTATTATGACGTATTATATATTATGTCTTGACATCGAGTTTTAAATAAAACTTAAATAGGTAAACTTTATTACAAACTATTTTTCTTCTCTGTGATATGGGTCACATTGCAAAATCCTATTTTAGTTTTTCCAAAAGAATTGGGGCCAGCTGAAGTAGGAGTTTCGCTATGTATATAAAATAAGAAACAAACGTTTTTTTCAGAATACACTCTTGCTTATATACATAATATATAAACATATCACATTAAAATTACTTTTATGCAGAAATGTTGTTTATATGAGTTATAGTTTTAAAAATAATGATCATTTAGGTTACTTACCGGCCAACATTTTTCATCCTCATACGGCATTCAGCGGGCATTTCCTCTGGCTCATCATCATCGTCATTAAAAATTGATGCTACACTTAGTTTTTTAGCCGCAGGTTTCTAAATATAAAATATATAAAATTCATATCCATGTACCATAACTTTTAACTTTCATTATTTTGAGGCATGTATATATTATAATATTATTATGTGACAACACAAAACACAATGCATACGAGAGTTTGGAAAACTTACATTATTTACACCTGAAGGTAAAGAAGTAGAGGATACTGGATTAATCATTTTGACTTTTAAACTTGGTGTTGATGTTGTTGTTGTTGAAGAAGAAGAAGAAGAAGAGGAGGAACAAGTTGTAGGTGCAAGAGTACTACTACTACTACTGCTCCCAACTAGTTTCATTTGAATCCCAGTTGACATGAGATTATTTGTTCTATTGTTACTATCATTACTAGGGAGTTTACCTTGAGAATTGTTGTGACTACTTGACTGATGAGGATACCGATTGTAATTTTGATTATGTCTATTAGAAGGACTTTTGCTTCTACTCCGACTTCGGCTTCTACTTCTACTCCGGCTTCTGCTATATCTGTCTTCTCGATAGTCATTTCTACCTCCAGATGATCTCCTTCTACTACGACTATAATAGTCTTCATCGTCATTTTTATAATGGTCAGATCCCCTTGACCCATAATTCCTCTCGTCATAATCATCTAATTCAAAAATACAAGTATAAACGTATTTATAAACGTGTATAAAATAGTTTACTGTTTACTTACTTACATATAAGAAATAACATAAATACATTGTCATAATATTATGGATTTTATGAAACTTGAAACTATAGTTTATTCGTAGATAAGTAAAATACAAACATAAATAAACATCAAAAAATAAACCTCAATTATAATGGCATTTGCTTTTTTTACAACCAAACTACTGATATAAGATATAAATGATAAATTTGATAAATGTTACTGAAACTTACTTGATTTGTTCCTATCACGGTCTGATGATGATGAATTGTAATACGATGGAGATGAGTGTTGTCTGTCTCTATCTCGTGACATTTTGAAGTCACTCTCTGGTCTTATTTTATTCAGATGTCAACTAATTTAAAATTTAAAATGCTATTTCAATGATTGAAAAGTCTTGACGATAGTGTCTTAATGTACTTTAGAAGAATACTTTAATCTTTGATTAGTTCATACCTCAAGTACTTAAAACTTCCACAACTCACACAACTACAAAAGCTTGCAATTAGCTCGTATACTCGTATACATGAACTCTACTTATATATTTAACCGATAAGATAGCACATACTGAGTGTTTATTATAATGCCCTTTCCAAATGTAACTAATAAAAATAATTAAAAGTATGTATTTGAGTCAGTCGCCTGCAATTATAATTCAAGATTAAAATGTGAAGTGATGAAAAATGAAAAATAAATAAATGAAATATTATGAAAACTTCTTTAAGCTTGGAGCCTTCTGCATGTATTTCTATCTCTCTCATCTCATGTGCTGTTGGTTTTATTTTTGTATCTTCTGTCTGGTCTTCTATCAAACTCCCCATATAAATACACGTAAAAGGATGACATGAGACGAGACAAAACAGAGATGAGACAAAATATTGCTTAATTGTAAGTACGTACATAGAAAAAACTGTATTTAAAAAATTATGGCATGATTCTTTACTCATCGACAGTCAAACACTAGGAAAATCCTTTCTTTTACATGATACTTATGTATTATGTACAAACATAAATGTTTCAACAACATATAGTGGTCAAACCCCCCAAAACAAAAAGTATATTACATGTATAAATAAATTAACAAGTAAGTAAAAACATGTAAGTACAATTTACAAGAGTTTCAATATATTATCATGTCTCATTCTTATATTTAGAACATACTTACAGTAAGTAGAACGAAAAGGTAAATCATCAACAGTTAAAAAAATAAATTAATATTAAGACTCGACCCGATGAGCTTCGTAAAAAGCTTGTGTATACATTTAGGTGCAAATGTTTTCGGGTAGATGTAAATTTCCATTTGCGAAAATTTTCATCTACACAAACTTGACACACAAAATACTATAACCTTTGACCTTTACACAAAGCTCTCATAATATGTACATATATGGTGGAGCCCTATAACAATAACAATAAATTAGACATCATACTTACAAAAAAAAACATATTGGCATTTTTTGTGAACTTACAAACTTACAAACTTTTCACCTTTCACGCCGGCAAAAAGATCGTATTATGACTTATGACTCAAAAGTTTAAATAATTTTTTTGACGTAAATCAGTACAAAATTAAAAACATTATTTTGGTATTGGTGGTATAGTAGTGTATTATGTTGTGTGTATACGGGGTTGACGAATGGCGAATGACGAATGTCCATACTTTTGGACATTTTCCCAGTTAAATATTTTAATATTTTAGACTTGATTAGAGACTAATTATCTATTAATGGGAATGATTGCGTTTGTTTTGACTTCTCCTATTATTTGGCCCGCCTCTCCTCTTCTTGTTGTTGTTGTTCTTATTTGGCTGATTTCTATTGTTTACATTCTTATTGTTATTTCGTCTCTTGCTATTATTTCTCCTTTTATTGTTGGGAGTTTTCTTGTTAGCCTTATTTTTGTTCTTGTTTCCTCGAACTTTGTCCGACTGTCTCACGACGAGGTTGGCCACACTCATGAGTCTTCGAGCAGCCACCGGGGTGATTTTACGGTAGCCTTGCTTCTTCATACCATTGGCTTCACCCTCGACCCTCACATTGGACGGGGGGAAAACTCGGAGCTTTCGGATCTTTGTGGGACCGGAACTCTTGAGGCGAATCTCGAGAACTCCTTTCAAAGCTCGAGCTGTCGCAGTTGCTGAAATGACATTGGACATCTTGGTCGTGCCAGCTCCAGTCTTCTGATAAATATCCAGTCAAAAAAGTTCAAAGTTTCAAAATTCTGAGTAATAATACTCAAAAAATCTAGGTATGTATAACAATCTAAAAAATAAATAATACATAGTCTCTTTACCTTGGGAAGAATATCGAGAGCAACGGGTCCAAGGAGGAACTTGGCCCGAACAATTCTAACTCCAGGACCTCTATGAATAACCTTAACAGAACCAGCTCGTCTCAAGGACGAGAGTCCATGTAAAACTCCACGAGTTGGACGCTTCAAATGCGCATTCGCATTCGCATTCGCCGCATTTGTATTTTTGGTGGCTCCCTTCATTTCCTTGGAAGTTGATTTATTATTATTTGGAGAGGAGGGTTTTGGAGAAGAAGGAGCTTTATCATTCTTTTTGGATTCCATTGACACGGGTCTCATTTTATTGTCACCCTTTTTTTCTGCGGTGGTGGGTTTACTCGTAGTCGTCGTAGATGTAGTCGTCGAACTTGAATTTGCTACACTTCGGGCTGCTCGAACATTTGTCTTTTCTTCTCTGAAAATATTCAAAGTAAAAAATAAATACATTTTGAACTTTATCATTTAATTTTACATAAACAGTTTTTACATAAAATAAATATATAAAATAAAAAACCCCCATTTAAAAACTTACTCAATCTGTCCTTGTTGTTGTTCTTCTTCTTGGATTTCTTCAGTTTCATCGTCCATCCTTGGCCGACCTCCCCTCCTCTTGTTGTTGCTGTTGTTGGCAAACTGTCGACCGGCATTTTTATTCTTTTTAAAGTTTTTCTTGGCGTTTCCTCGTTTATTAGCATTCCCATTATTGACTCGATTAGCATTGTTCCCATTCTTCTTCTTATTCTTGGCACTGTTGTTGTTATTCTTGTTCTTGTTGTTGTTGTTTACGGTGTTCTTGTGCTGAGGACGGGAGCCGGAAGTCTGAGCCTGAGCACTGCTACCCGCATACAAATTGACCCGGAGAGGATCCATCTGCTTGCCTCGAATCATGGAGTTCATCCGCTTAAAGATGGCATCCACATATCGATTGTACTTGGCGATGGTCGCATGATCCTTCCCCTGCTTGCTCTTACTCTTGTTTCGGGCACTGCTCTTGTTGTTTGCCCGGGAACTCTTTCCATGAACGAGTCCAGAGCGACTTTCGATCTCAACGTCGTCATCCTCATCATCCTCACTTTCTTCTTCGTTTGCTCGACTGGTCCGGTTTTCCCCAGCATGACCCCCTAATTTGACCTCCACAACATCCAACTCCACCGCTTCGGCGCCATCCTTGACCTCTTCTTCATCGTCATCGTCATCGTTGGTGGCGACACTAGAGTCAGTCACCGCGGCAGCGTCATCAACAACCGAGTTACTTACAGAGCTTCCGCTCGTCTTTTCAACTTCCTCAACTTCATCGCTGTGACTGCTGCTGCTGCTGTCAGCATCCTCGTCGTTGAAAAGGTCAAGAAGGTCATCACTTTCCTCGTTCTCGTTTTCGTTTTCATCTGCCAAAAGTTCTTCCGCGGATTGAGAGAGTATGGGTGACCCCGATGGTTCTTCCTCACTTCCGGAAGAGCCATCTTCTATATCAGCGTTTAAAATTTAAAATACAAATTTTTCATGCAATTTTTGCTAAAACTAAAAGTCATAATATACATAAGATGCATATATTCGTGGACAAAGTATGTACCCGCGAGGAGTCCTCTGAGGAGATCCTGAATGTGGAGGTCATTCTCCTCTCCACTGGTGACCTGGTCCTCCGCCAACTCCTCCTCAGTCACAATTATTTCCGACTCCACTCCAGGAATCGTCTCATCACTGTTGGTCAACTTGTTAAAGCTGGCGCTGGTGTAGTTGATGAGCTCCTTGGTGAAGTTCAACAGGACTCCGATGGACTTTCCGTTGTCCAGCAACTCTGGAGAATCCGCTGGAGAACTCAGAGAGCTCACATTGTCATTTTTCACGGGTTCTATTACAACTGGAACTGATGGAGAGCTGCTGCTGCTACTACTACTACTAGTACTACTAACTTCCTCTGTAGTTGTAGTTTTAGTTGTAGTCGTAGTCGTAGAAGAAGAAGAAGAAGAATCTGTGGCTTCCGTCGTTAAAACAATGCTCATACTAGGACTGGCATTGCAACCAGTTGCCACAAGCCCGAGAACGACCACAAACACTGGTAAGAACTTCATCTTTTCAAAAACTGAATATTATTCTTGATTGTTTTTTTACATCAAAAGTCAGTCCGATGTGTGTGTGTGTGTCAGTGATGACTACTGACAGACTGACTGAGCAGTTCAGCAGTCCACACTCTTTCACAATCAGTCAAATGATAGCGACAGTGCTATAATCAAAATCAAGTCAGCGACAATAGGGGATGACTATATATAATAAAAAAAGTGCAAAAAAAGATCACTCTTCCCTATAGATTACAATAATATACAATAATATTTTGCCGTGGCTGGCTTTCGCTCCTCGTGCACGGACAATAAAAGTGTTGAGTTTTTTCACGAGTCACTCGTCACTCTCTCACGTCTATTGAGTAGGGGATGAAGATAAAGACGAAGATGAAGATGAAGAAGAAGAAACAGAAGAGGAAGAAGAAGACGTTGATGATGATGATGAAAAGGAAAAAGATGGTGATGATGTGAGACAAAGCCGATGCCGAGTTCCCATCTGAATCACCAAGTTAAGAAGAAACAGAAGAAGAAGAAGAAGAGGAGACAGATCGTCGTGCTCACAGATCTGGGTTACTGGGCACACACAAAGAGTTTTATGTGTATGTGTGATGTAGGTGAGAGATTTTGAAGGGATCGAAACTAATAATGCTGATGCTGTTGATACTGATGATGATGATGATGATGATGATGAAAAGATGAAATACTTTTTAATACAAGTCTAAAAGTCCATGGCTGTTGAGGGAATGAAACGAGTTTCACCATTCAACCTCCTTTTATATAGATATCTACAAACTACAAAACACACACATCCCGTATTAACTATTAACACTTAACATGAGAGTTAGTATAGTCTTGGGCTTCTTTATTCGTATTCGTATTCGTGTTCCTCTTGTCTGCTTATATTCCTCTCTATTCTATTCTATTCTATTCTATCTGGGCTAATTTGAATCAATACACAGGCCTTTTCTGTTTCTTGCATTTTGCATTATTATTCACTCTCCTCCAATTCCAATCGTCAATCGTCCAATCTTGAAAACTCATTGAAAACAAAACATATTGACAAAAGCAGGTAGCTAATAGCTAACAGTCAATCGTCAATATATTTAGTCAGAGTTGGAAGTTTCGGCTCCTCTACCTCTACCTCTACCTCTACTTTTCAAAAATTTTCTCCTCTACCTCTACCTCTACCTCTACTTTTCAAAAATTTTCTCCTCTACCTCTACCTCTACCTCTACTTTTCAAAAATTTTCTC
>JAQIVE010001842.1:0-22628 GCA_034698285.1 Sminthurinus bimaculatus | reverse complement strand
TTATATTATGCATCGCGTAGATTGCATTAGATGTTAAAAACCCTTTGTAAACATTTCAAAACCCTGTGCTTTCTAAAATAATACTAAACACAATGAAAATACAGAAAATATTATAGTGCATGATGTAAGTAATTACTTGACAAGGGCTTCGCGAAGTCTAGCATTGTCTTCTTGTAGCTGTCTCAGTTGTTTTGAGGGAATTTCCCCAGTCTCGGGGTTGACTTTTCCAGATGCCTCATCTTTATATGCGTTCAACTCAGTTGTCAATTCTGCAATTTTTTCCATAGCTTGTTCTAATTCTAGTTGCAAAGTCTCCGCCTAAATCATAAAAAACCCCAATGTTTCAAGTATGATAAGATTTGTAAACTTGATGGGGTTAAGTATGTACATAATCTTAAATCAAATCCTTAACAGCAGGTAGTAAACAATTACCTTTTCTTCAGCCATTTCTTTGTCCAAGGTAGCCATTTCCACAGCTTCGGACAAATCAGACATTTCGTCCGCATGTTGTTCCTTTGCTTCAATGGCTTCACGGGCGTCTTGTTTTGCCTATAAGGAGAAATTATTCCATCAATTATTTAGTTGGGTGATAATTACGAGTAGGAGAAGCTTAAATCATCGTAAAATGGTAAAATCGTCGTTAAAACACATGACTGTTAGCACACAACAAAAAATCTCTGCAGTTTACAACATGAGCAACGAGAATAGTATGTATCCTTATTTTTATACGCCATACCTTTTTCAAATCTCGTTGTAAAGCAGTCTGAGATTCCAAGACTTTTGTTTTAAATTCAGTTAATGTTTCAACTTGAATACGAAGACGCTCAGCATCACGTATTTTCTCTTGATCTGCTGCCCGCTTAGCTACAAAACAAAGTTTGTACACAAAAGTGAAGGATAATTTTATTTTCATCAATAATAAATAATAATACTTCGAGCTACTTTTCCAGTGAGTGTCTACGTGATATACATAAGTACGTATATTATTTGATTTTCATATAAACCTTTTAAAGCCTCTAATTTCTCATTCAAGTCTTTATTTTCATTTCGTAATGTTTCCACAGCCTGCATTGCACTAAATCGATCTTCATTACTTGCAGTAGCTTGGGCTGGAGTTGAAACTGGAGTTGTTAAGACGCTTGAAGCACCTGGCGTGTACTGTGGTATTATTGCTTCAACAAAACCCGTCTGAAATGTCAGAACAAGCAAATTAACAAATTGACAAACTGGAACAAATACAAAATATGAAAGTGTATTAATTATTAAGTAATGATTATGCTGATTGCAGCTCGTTAGACTGCATACCTCAACGAAAGAAGATCGTTTGGACAACGACTCTCCTTTGAATCCAAGAGTAGCTAAATTTGTTTTTGACCCAGATGGAGTCGACTGTAAAGACTTGCCGTGATTACTATCACGACTACCAGGGCCAAGACCAACCGGTAATCTACAATAATTTTACCAAGTAGAGTTAAAAATTTCAAATTAATTTCGGACTTCAAAAACAGTGGCTACAATGAAGCTAAATATGCAGCGCAAAATAATAATACAAATAATAAGATAATACGCATTGTTTTTTAAAAATTGTTTTATACTTGAAAGCTAAAAATGGTGCGCTAGACTAGATGAGTCTCATGACTATGGCTAGTATTGAGACGGCTTTATCAAAATTTTGTAAATTACAAAAACTAGATATATTCCAAGGTATGCACAATGTACATATTGTACTATGAAAATACTTTTTTGTTGTTTTAATCTTATTTGGCATCGCATTACAAACGCAAAGACTCTAGATCATAAAAAAAATTCCAAAACATAAACTGCAAAACTGTACAAGACGTCACTATACGAAAAATACTATTTGCTATTTTTAATTACGATACATTACGATAATACTGTACAGTGTACACTGTGCTGTTTTTACTCTAGAGCGCTACTATTTTTTCAGGTTTACACTATATTATAGTTATTCTAGTTGACACTTATGTATTAGTTGTAATTTTCATAAGACTATGATGCATCATTTGAAAAAGTGGTATGTGGACATGAAAAAACGAAAAACAACAAAAACTTTCTCCCAGTGCTGCAGAAAAATGTGTTCTTTCAACAAAAGTTAACGCAATTTCAGAACACACGTGAAAAAATAAAGTATAAATGCAATCATAAAAAAATTCTTTAAATCAGGTAAGTCCTCAGGTACTTTTATCATAAATAGTACTTTTGTAATTTTTACTGTCAACTATAGGATGGTAACGAAACGAAATAATGTAAGAAAGAATTAGTAATATTAATATATGCAGCACGGGATAATTATTATTGTGGGGAAAGTAAAACCATCATATTTATCATTATCAAACCATATTATCATTATCACAATCATCATTTTAGTGTGAAATTTGAATCAATTAACATAGAAACAATAATTAGGATAGTAATATGTACATAGTATTAAAATATGTGGATAAAGACGCACCCGACAAGCTCCAAATTTTTAGGAGGACATGGATTCCTGCCAGTGCTGGTAAATCGTGATTGCATGAAGCGAGCAAGATAATTACTATTAAAATATGTTGATGTTGGCGAATCATTAGAAGCTACTACTACGGAAGCATTAGAAATTTGACCATCATCATTAGTATTATTGGCGGTACACGAACCAGTACTTAAACTTTTTCGAGGACGTCGAAGGCGAGAAGCAAATGATACACTATTATGGTTATTACTATTATTATTAGCACGACTATTACAATATGAAGAAGCATCCGTTGTATCATCGGTTTTGTCAATGCTAGTGACACTATCACTAATGGCATTGGATTTTGTAGCAATATTTTCAAAAGCTGCATTTGACACTGGAAACGGCTTATTACTATCATTAGATTCTATATTATGTGTAGATGTAGTTGTCGTGTCATATGATTGTGTATTATCATCTTTAAAGTAAACGAAATTTTGACTATATTTAGAATCTGTACAATCCTCACTTTTCACCTGTACAGTAGTTTTTGATCCCCTTGCTTTAGGAGAATTCGGCGACTTGAAGAAATTTCTTTTCATTTTGGATACATTTGGAGCCATATTTCTTCCCAAGCTTGTTCTTGGAGGTTTTATTGGTGTAGAAGTTTGGAATTCATCCTGTTTATTGGGAGTCGACGGAGGGTCTGAAAGTCTACTAGCATATTTAGTATGACGCTTAGCTGAATGAGCTTTTTCAGTACTACTACTAGTATGTGATTGTTGTGGTAATGTCGGCATCGTTTCATTTAACGATGGTAACTGCTGTTTTCGAGAAAGCCGGCGACTGGACGAAAATCCAGCTCCTTTAAGTTGCTTCATCCTCTCAAGTAAACTTGGACGGTTCGGACTAGGATTAGAATGTCGAAGTTCTACATGAGACTGAGAAAATCTTGGTGATAATTTACGAGATTCTCCTAGGGACATTCTTGTATTATCACTTGTGTTGTTACATTTATTGGTACTTGAAGAAAGACGATAAATGTTATCAGAGGAAGCAGATGAAGCACTATGAGAAGATGTCGGAGCCATGGATTTATTACTTTTTTTTGCTGGTGACTGTAGAAGATTATGATTTGACTTCTTTTTGTAATGACCTTGTGGTGATTCAAAATTAGTATTTTGATGCGGTGATGATGATACTTTGTCACAACTATTTGCCGAATCCATGTTGCTAGACGATTGATTTGATATTGGTACAGACCAAGTGTGTCGAACTCCAATATGGCCATGCTGACTTTTTGATGATGGAGAATTAGCAAATTTTCGTGGTGGTTTAGCTGGTATACGTGGAAGTTGACTCAAGTTTTGAGTTGATTTACTGCCACAGCTAGTAAGTTGTTGCTTCAAATCAGCGGATTTTGGGTCGTGCACTTCTAATTTAACAGATTTGGCAGCATCATCGGTGTACTGCTGATCAAACTTCTTGTTATCATCATCTTGCTTCGTCGATTTTGTTGGTGCTTCGTGATCGTTATGATTTTTTTCTGATTCAGTGGATTTACGATTTGAATGGTTTAATAAAGAGTCATCAGTATCATGTTCTTGTTTGTGTGTGTGACCTAAAGAACTGATTGTTAGTGCATGAGTGCTGTTAGTCTGATTAATCAATTTTCCAGCGTCTTTGCATCCATACGGTATAAA
The DNA here is from genome assembly GCA_034698285.1 of Sminthurinus bimaculatus. Classification (NCBI taxonomy): domain Eukaryota; kingdom Metazoa; phylum Arthropoda; class Collembola; order Symphypleona; family Katiannidae; genus Sminthurinus; species Sminthurinus bimaculatus. Next base: position 18,470 of record JAQIVE010001842.1, on the reverse strand, counting down.
GCAACTGCATGTAATTATATTATACAAAACAAAAAATGTTGACAAAAACAAAATTAAATTAAAAACATAATACAAAAGTAATAAAGCATTCGTTATTTGATTAATATTTTGATGGTGTTCATAGAATTTAATGTTATTTTACTAGATATATTATTGTGAAAGCATGCAAGCAGTATAGGAGGTGAAACTAAAAACTATACTTCGTACGTATAGGTACTGTGATGAGTGATGAACTATAGTGATGGGTGTGTGGCGAGTGCGCGTATAATAGAAAACAGATTGGTTTGGAATCAACGGGAATTTGAGACTCGCTAGTACACTATGCTATTAAGTTAAATTAGCTCTTGCAATAACATTTTCTTTTTATCACTTTAGTGGTTATAGAAAATTGTATTCATATGGTATGTTTCCAAGATATGAATATCTTTGAAAATAGTAATTGGCTGTTGAAGTATTATTGGTTCTAATTTTGTTCTCAACAATGAAAAACAGTAATGAAATTTTGACTGGCAATGGAATGTTGAAATACCTTTTAGAAATTATTCTATTCCGAAAAATTTCTTAGTTTGTCATAAAAAGTAAATGTTAAAAGTAACTTTTCTATGCTGTGTATAAAATCAAACACAATAATATATACAACTGCAGCTTTTCTACTAGCATAAGTAATTACTTACAATATTGTAATGAAATAAGTTTAAATAATACTAGTAGTAGTGATTAATTATTCCATTAAAAGGCGAAAAAAAAAATGAAAAAATAAAAATGAACTCATGTCTTTTTTAAACAGCCGAAAAAAATGAAATAAACAATAATAATACAAGTCAGCAAATTAAATTTACACAGCAGAAAAAACGATCATTATTGCCAACTGTGAAATAAAAACTATCCAAAAAAAACCACTCGCACATTAATTGAGTAGCAATGAAAATTTTACCGAGTAAGTTGATTCCTCCTTTGAGCCTGCATAGTTTGACTCATTGGTTTGAGTGGGCTTTGTTTAGAAAGAGAGGGGGTAGAGAACTTTTGTGTTCGTAATCTTTATGGTATCGTATAATTAAATTAACTTATTGAAGTACACATGCAATGATTTTTTTATTATAGTCAATCAAGAGTAGAAGAGAAAAGAAGAGAATTAAAGAGAGGAACCGAGTGGATAATAACAAGTACACATATGTTTGACAACACAATATTTTTTCATACCTGCTCTTTGGTTTGGATTCCGGAGGAGTGCTCGTCATACTGGAAATTGACCCGCTTGGACTCTCATTCCTATATAATGAACCATAAATTTTGACCATTATATCATATTGCATAATGTATCGTTATTATCATGGTGAAAACAAATTATCTTTATACAGTTTTACATCCGAGCTCATGCATAATAATATGGTTTTGCATAATAGACTACACTCCTTATCATTATCATCTATAACATGAACAGAGCTTATTACTCCTTATATGTATACCTTCCTTTTCTCTGTAAACTAGTTGTAAACAAATCTTTTGTGAACATACCATATTTAGTATTTACGATTAGCCCGAATATGAAACTCGGTTTACAAACAGTATAGTACAATAACTTACTTCCCAGCCCGCTTAGATCCATCTGCTTCCAAAAGAATTAATTGTGCAACTCGTACAAAAATTCCATGATTTTCTCCACATTCAAAATAAGCCTTCCCTTGAACGGTTCCATTATTTTTTCCTTTTGGCTCATCAAGAGTCACTCCAACCCATTTTCCAGATGCAAATTCAGTTGTACCTACAATTAAAAAAAACGAAGATATACTGTTTACTGTTTTATTCCCGTATGCCTAATGACCATATTTATACAGGTAAATACTATCTGCTCGAGTAAAAATTTAAACCGAAAAGCGAATACTGTGGTTTTTGAACCAAACCAAATTATTTATGTGCATAGAAAAATAGAAACAGAAAAGCTATTGCATTTTATTTTTCGCTTACCAACAAATGCAACAATACCCTTTACTCCTTTTCCTGTCACCTCCACTCGATTTCCGACCTCAACATTTGGACCATCAGCCATATTCTTGATAATTATGTTACAATTACATGCTAAAAAACAAAATTCGAATACTGACGTAAATGTAAACACTTATTTTGGAATAGATAATTAATATGTTAAGCACAATATAGGCTCCTCCGCCCTGTAATATTTATTATCTTCTCAATTAAAAAAAATATTTAATGCTGTTTCGATTTTGACTTTTCAATTTAAATATCACATCATCAAAACAAGGTAAATCTAGTTTACGCTCATCTACTCATGCAAGTAAACTCACTCATGGCGCGAGTACCTAGTACCTACATACTACGTGTAAATGCTGTATACAATGATGAGTGTACACGAGAAAAAACTTTCTTTTCCTAACGTTGTTTATTATAGCGTAGCGAAGGCTTTCCTTTGTTTCAATAAATCTTACATCCAATTTATTTTTATTTTTCAACAATAAAAATTTGCTAAAATTATATTTTTGAAAAGAAAGTAAAACCACACCGCAGTAGTAAATACTTACATGCTGTGTACTTAAATATTACTTAAATATTATGTTGCTCGGCAGCCCCAACTCCATGTTGTATAGTAAGTTCAAACACTGTTCTCTTGAAGAAGAGAGGACTTTCTTCCGAGTTTTCGTCGAAGCATAAAGCATAAGTAGACATTGATAATTGATAGTATCCCCTGGGCCTAAGTGACGCAGCACTACGTTAAACGTTTCTATTAGTGATTAGCGATTAGCGCTCCCCTTCCCTTCACTTGTAATGTAAACAAACCTGAAAACAACTGGAAACACTGGTGGTACGGCCGTATAGTCTCGAAAAGGATAAAGGTTTGGTTTTCGGTTCTTCTTCCTGTTTCTTGTTTCTTGTTCTCCCAAATCCCAAATTCAATTTATGAGACGTTCGTTTTTGCAATCGCGATTGCAATTTGTTCAAAATTAATGAGAAAATTGTCTGATCAGGAATTTCACTGTGTTGTGGTTTGTGGTTCTTGCTTCTTGTCTACCTACATTACATACCTACATTACCTTATTAATGATCCATAATATCTCACAGTTGTACCAAGATGCAAGAGTATTAGTACAGTATTAAGAAATTGTATACATGAAGGCACTTGTGACGTGATACAAAATAAGAAAGATTGGGCTCTATTCTCCAACGTCTGGAGTAAATCATGACGAGGACTCAGTACTTAACAGTATTGCGATACAGCATGAACTACTAAAGCGGATTCATAGTTGCTCAAATTTTAATCAATCTTGAAATCAATGTAAGTACATGCTTATTGTATATGAAAGGCGAAAACAGTACATACTCCGCGCTATAATAATTTATGTGTATTGTATAATATTCCATACAAAATTCTTGTCAGAGTTTGCTGTACTAGATGCACAGTTAATTTCGATTTTGTACATGATACATGATACACATACTTCTTGTACTTAGGATTGCTAGAAAAACGGACTATGATTGGAGAACCGCAAACACATCTGATCAAAGACAATCCATCAACCAAGGATATTGAAGTTAAAATAGCAGATGAGAACAACAACAGCAACCACGACGGGAATCCTACATTTGGCACGCAAGTGAAAGTTTCTGTCGCTGACTGTACTGGTACTGTCAGGATAACTAGGAAGGAGGAAGATAAAAAGGAAGATGTAAATAAGAAGATCTCTAGTTGCTCCTTGAAATCTCAAGGTTTATCAGTTCCGCAGAAACTAATACGCAATGACGAAATAGTGCCAGTGAATGTAAAAGAAAGAGCTCATGGTGAACATGAGGGCAATAATAACAATAACACTAGCGATAAGACTAATGCTAATGAGAAGGAAGAGGAAAAGAGTGCGCTTGGAGGCTTACAAAAGTGTATGGAATGGTTATCTCACCACCCCAATGGTAACCCAGCAATAATTTTACCAGAACATGAGGAGAACATTGACGGCTATAGTAAGCAAATAATTAAACGGGAGCTATATCATTATCGTCAAAAATCGGTGCGAGACTGGGTAAATACACTTCCCGACAACATGACTTCAAAGCAGGTAGAAGAGTCTGCGACCACATTTGCCCATTTTGATGACAATGCCAAAATTGAAGATGAGCTTTTATACCATGAAAATGGACAAACAAATCCAGTGACGCAGAAGGACTCACTTTCTCTCATCAATACAGACATGTTGGAATCAAAGCTTCCCCAAACTATTCTGATTAACACACCCGTTCGTTATACAACAAGTGATGTTAATGGGACTGAAAGCAATCCGAATAATGATAATAATAATCAGGATCAAGATGAGGACAGTACATCTGACCTTGATAATAGGGCAAATGTAGATAGACCAAATTTAAATATGAATGTTCGAGGAAGAAGAGGGAGAAAGGAGCAAAGAAGAAACTATTTTATTCGGTGGATTGTGAGAATCCCGCTAGTTCGAAACTGCTTCAAAGACAGACAAAGAGTCAGTCGACCAAGTGGGAGACAAAGAACCAGAAATTCAGAACGACTGCCTGAACGACCTCAAACTTTCTCCATAATTTCCAACGTGGACTCAAATGGAGAAGAAACCACGAGACGAATTATAAATATAGAAGGAAAAAACGATGAAGATGTGAGGAAGGAAGTTAACAGTATTATTGATGACTTGCTCACAAAGGATTTGTCACATGAAAACTCTGCGGAAAATGTTGGTCCAGAAAATGCTTCCAGTGCCTTTGAATCTGCTGTGTCCAAAGAGGGTGGTGACAAAAAAAGCAAGCTTAAACTGAGTGGCAACAAAAATAAGAATAACAACAATAATAAAAATAGTAAACAAAAGGCAAAGGGAAAAAAGAAGAGGGGCAAAAAATATGGCAAGCGTGAGTCTACCAGCAGAAAAGAAGATGGTGGGGATGACAAAGATGATGGCTATGAATATTATGTTGTCGAAAAGGATTCTGAGAGTAATTCTGATGAAATTGAACGGCTCACAAGTTTTCTACTTAAAACTCCCAAGTCTACGATGCGCACAATTTTTTCACTGCAAAAAGAACGAATCCCGATTCAAACTCCAATACCTCCAACGTTACTGCAAAGAGTCGGACAACACATTCAGGGTTTCCTAGACAGAATTGGTAATCTAAGGTATGGGTCATTTCGGAAGCGCTCAAACCGTGTCATTCCATCAGCTGGAGGAGTAGCCGCATCCTCAAATAATACAGCATCGTCAGCCCCAACGACTCAGCAACAAAAAACGAACACTTTTCTGGGAAAATTAAAGAAAATTATTCCAAATAACAACAACAGCAACACTACCAATAATAATAATTATAGCAGCAATGATAAGCCTCTTTCACCGTCTCCTGTCAACAATATTAATCAACCAACTATTAGCCTTGAAGATTTGACTACTAGTGACGAATCAAGCTTATCTAATTATAATGATAATGACGCAACGTTTCACAATCAGAATACAGGACAAAATCCAGCTACAAATAATAGCAACAACAATAATAACAATGTAGTTTCATCGTCAATCTATAACACAACAAATAATGCTACTACGACTAAGGTTACTGTCGGAGTTTCGGGAAGGAGTGAAAGTCGTCGTCTTAATCATAATGAAAATCCAGAAACGTAAAACCAGACAATCATTATTGTGTTACATACTATGCATTATAGTACAAATACGCATACGGTAGAAAATATAAGCAAACAACAGAAACATGAGGAAATGTTCATATGATTGTATTATATGTAAAACTCTTTTTATACACCATAGTGTGTTGTATTTTACACTTTTTAAAGTTTTTATTACATAGTATTTAAAAATCCACCCGTTTTGATAATGATAATTATCTAGTACATAATGTGTGTGTTAAATAAACCTTTCCTGTATAAAACATTTGACTACAAAGGTGTAGCCTACAGTCCCATGAAAAGCAAAGAAAATGCATCTATAATGTCAACCTAAACAACTTATGTTTCGAATTTCAATAAAGTAAAAAATGGTAGTGAAATAATGATTAGCCCGGAAGCACATCTTATATCATGACAATACACAATAAGTAATTACCAAATTAAAGGCGTTTAGGAATAATCTGACATTTAATATTTCCGTTTCTATATTATACGAACGGAAATTGTAGATTATTGATTACTTACTGAAGAAATTTCAAGCAGAAGACACTAACAATAAGAATTTTTTATGAAACGTGCAGTTACATTCTATGTTCTATCAGTATGATATCCGTACGTTCTTGTAGTTGTCAAATCTAGAATTCTTTATAGTTTATGGTATTTCATATTTCATAATGTTTGGCATGTATATAGTTTTATGTTGAAGCCTATTTTTTTCTGAGCAATGAAATGAGCTTGTTTTAATTACTCTATGGTTTTACTAAATACGGCAATCAATTTTTAATAGCCAACTAAAGCCGGCATTTATTACATTATTGTTTTTCAATAAATTAATCTCAAGAATACTGACGCATTGGATAAGTTGGTTTTTACAAACAGATTCAAAGTAATAAATGTATTGCATGTATTTACTTATTGATAGAGTCTTTACAACAACGTTTATATACATACTTCAATCTGACTATGTTTACACGCACAAAGGATATAACAATAATTTTTGAAAGGCACAACTAACGTAAAGACTAAATTTTTTGCTAGGATGTGTTTCAAAAATGTATCTTACAGTTTAAGATGTAATATATTATTAAAAAATTATGTATTAACAACATTGAAAAAAAACCTATTTTCATATAAACGTACAAATTATAATAATATAGGCTGATGATTAAAAATCCAGAATGGGGTTCAATGTTAAATCCAGACCAGCTCGTGTTGTTTGTGACAGCTGTGATTTGTTTGCTCTAAATGATATCTACTGAATCTATGTACAATCGTTTTAAATGGTCCGTTTTCGACTACACATTTAAGTACGTACATTAGTCTCGTAGTCCTTTTAAGTCAATTTTTTTTCTATTTTTCAGTTTGGCATATTTTCTGCCTCCTAGGCGTTTTAAAATTGGCTTACAGGTTCTAATCGAAGCCCCGTCGTAATTTTTAATCATCAACGATTAAGGAAATAAAATATCCTTATGACATTGCTTTCAAATAAATAATGTCGAAAGCAAATTTGTAATGTCTAAACTCTCTCTCTCTCTTAAAGGTAAAGTGCTATTATTATAAGTGTTCACAAACACCCTTGGTTAGCGATTTCCTTTTTGAAAATACTTACGCAATTAATCAACATATAAGGAACCATCTGCTGGGCCAAGATATCGAACACCTATTAGGATTATGTCGATAATAGTCCATAAACCTAATCCTCCGAAACTAAATAATTTTCCGATTCCTTCTTGCCACCGTCCCAAGTAAAAACGATCGGCTCCAAAACCACCAAGCGTAACCGAAAGAAAGAAGGCTGTTGACCATCTATAGCCATTTTTCCAATTACAAGGCATCATTCGATTGAAATGACGACTTCCAAGGCATATCACATCTGGCATTACCGTACAATTGGCTCTGTAAGAATTAATTACAAGGGACATTATGTGTGTTATAGCTTATAGCATAATAAAGACAACGGTGACTATTTTTTATAATTTTGTTCAAAGAGGATGGGAGACAATTTCAAGTAAGGCGTAAAATATAAAATCAGAATAAATATTGGCAATGAAAGTTTACATACTTAAAATAGTTACGAGGCGATCCAAGAGAATTACATGTTGAAACACCGTTACAAATTTCTATAAAGAATACATACCATGTAAAATATTAATAGCTGCTTAACCATTTTAAAATCCTTAAAATTATACATCAAGTATTACAGCTATCATCTATCATAACTGTCATACAAACTATGAATTAAGAATACGTCCAAAAGTAATACGTAATATTATGTATGTATTATGCATTCTTACGCTGCCACAGTGCAGTCTGATAGCAATACTGGCAAACAATTTCCTTGTCAAAAGTTTTGTTTCCCTAAAAGTCAAGACACAAATCATTTACTGTTAAAACTCAATAGTCAATAGTAGCACTGATCTAGAGCTCTAAACTTCGAGTTCAAATTCAAGCAATTATTTGAAACAATCATCATTTACAATAATACGTTTCATGTTTGATATTTAATGTATTATACTTCCAAATAATGTAATGCTCAATCTTCAAAGTACTAGGCTGAAGTTGGATTTACCTTACACTGGAAGCCAGGTTTCACGATGCACGTCACATTGACATTTTCACCGTACCGACATGTATTGATTACATGATCCACTCTGTCGATGTCAAGACAGTCTGCACTGATATCTTTGCAATCTGTTTTTTCTAAATTTCTACACTGTTCAAAATCAATTGAACTAACCACCTAAAAATAAAATCAGTAGGTAATGTTTTAAAAACCCGCACAAAACATTGTTATAATGTTATAATGTTGTGTTGAATGGAGCACACTATTTAAACAACATGATAATACATTAATTTTGGTTCTATGTACTTACATGCCGACTTGTTTCTTTCTTGGGCCACACTTCGTAACCTTCTCGAATAGGTAAAGTTTTGGGATCTGATGTAAATGTAGAGTCTTTACTCATTTTAGTATCTTCCTTGCTATCTAAATTTGTATCTGTATGAGGAGCTTTGGATAAACTTCCAATTTTATTATCATTTTCTGTAACAAAGTAAAACATTTTGTGTTTTACAATAATCACAAACAAGGGACAGCGCGTTCTTTATAGTTGAAAATTTTAGCTTGAAATTAATGTTATTTCATACTTTACACACATAATGAGCATTAAAATTAGTAATGTATTAAATACATGTGGTTCGTCATGGGACGCGTTTCATAATTAGGTTAAGAAAAATTATTTATCTCATGTGGTATTATTTGATTAAATACGTAAACTTACCTTTCGTACAAACATTCAAAAAGGATGTTAAAATAAGGAAGGCTACTACTTTTCCAATATATCTTAGACTTAATCCCATTTTTTAAGATGACTAATGACGCTTGTAAGTCTTCAGATTTCAGATTTTGGTGTATATATCTGTTAGGCAAATCGCTGTCACTTTTGACTTCTCGCTGGACTTTGATTTAACATTTTAATGCACGGCACTAAAACTTGGACTGTAATTTTAGCAAAAAAAGTTGTTTGAGCATTTTACTTAGTTTCGAAACTTGCTATCTCTGTACAAAACATTTCCCACGTGTGTGAGATACATTGAATACAATGTAGAAAGAGGTAAGTACTATTATTGTATAAAATGTATTATTTACTACAAGAGACTATTAGAGATCTAGACAAAAACTTTGGACTTGCTACACACTACACGCATGCAGACATTATGTAAGCACTTGACGTACATATGTACTTAGGTACATTTTATCGTACACACAAGGAGATAGTGCATTAAATATATCATTCATCATATTATATAGCATGCATACTTACACACACACATATTATGACATAATAATATTATTCCAGTCTTACGTCCAGTCTAGTATATCTCCAGTGTATATGTATATCGATCCAGCCCTAGCCGTAAAAAGTTTTGTCTCTATGTATGAAATTGGACAAAAAGCGTCAGTTAGTGATTGGGACAACGGTCAGTAAAGTCAGCGTGAAGGTTGTTTCAACAAAAAGCAAAAGTAAGTACATTGAATAAAAATATTTAATATAGAAATCTAGAATGCAAGAAATATTTAAAAATTTATTTAAATCTTATTAATCCACGTTTTATACCGTATTCGTGCCCGTTGTTGCAGTGTGATAAGGTCAAATCCAGTAACCTTTTAATAGTTTATGTTTAATATTTAATACATGTAGTGTATAACTTAATAGTGGATAAAACGTGCACAACAGTATAACATTACAAAAGAAGGATAGAGAACTGAATGGTCACTTCTTGTTTCACTATCTATAGTTTATAGTTTTTCTTTTAACTTGGTTTACTTTATTATTAAATGCTCTCTTCTCAACTATTCATTGTAATTAGTTATCTTCTTTTAATTAATTAATTTTGTTACAATTTCGAAACTGAGAACTTGAGTAAATCCTTGATCCTTGTGCACAAAAGTGACAGCAAATGTTTCCGCCTGCAGCTTGCACTTTGCACTATTGACTATGCAAAAATACTTTTATGCACGTACTTTTACCTACCTCAAATACCCATTCAATATTTTTAGGGGCGAAGAAAGCAAAGATCTTACGTTTCAGAGACTTGATATTTTTATCGACGTTCATTGTTCATTATGCATAACGTTTATTCTGAATATGTACAAGCATTGATATGTGATGGGTATGGCACAAGGTCCCTTTCAACGTGTATACTAATACTATTTACATAATCGATTCTGTCTTGTTTTTTGCAGATAAATAAACTTAAAAATGGCATTGGACGTAAATACCGCTGTCTTCAGATCATACTCGTATTTTGCGAGTATCCTGGCAATAAAACTCTTCTCAATGGTTGTGCTGACAGCCGCTAATAGATTCCGAAAGGGGGTAATTTTTCAGTGACATAACTTTCTAGTTAATATTCATATTTGTATGTGTATAATGTATACTTTACTCTGTAGTAAAGTAATAACGTGTATTTTCATGTATTTATACATTCAGGCATTCGCCAACCCGGAAGATCTTCGAGACAAGAAGATGAAGGTCAAGCTTGATGACCCAGACGTAGAACGAGTAAGACGGGCCCATTTAAACGATCTGGAAAATATTCTGCCATTTTTCGCGATTGGATTCCTCTACTGCTTTACCAATCCAGCCTTGGCCACTGCAAATTTGCTTTTCAAGGTGTTCACCATTAGTCGAGTAGTTCACACAATTGTATATGCCATTATTCCAATACCCCAACCTGCTCGTGCCCTGGCTTTCTTTGTGGGACTTGGAATCAATGTGTACATGACCATCCAAATCCTTTTGTTCAATGCTTAAATATACAAATAATGTTCACACTTTTAAGTATTATAAGACAGAGAATTAATTTTATGCACATAGAAGTCATTTTATTTGTCCAAGTATTTTCTTTCCTGTGGTAGTCGTTTTCTTTTTATGGCATAATATAGATTACATAATATATTGAAAGTGTTTATAGTTTGTGAATATAAAAGAGGTATGTTCCGTTGGCCAGAAATAGATTTTAAGCGTTTTGAGTCACTTCAAAGTCACAGTCAATTAAGCACATGTTGCATACGTGTCATACACGTACACTATTTGACTTTCATTCATCTAAATTATTTTATTTTAATTTCACACTAGCATACTTTGTTTCTCATGTATGCTTACACACTTTATGCATAGATTTGTGTTAGTGACAAAAAATTGCAACCTATGATAAGTCGCCTTATAAATATCAATACTTCATACGTGTATGTTTGTACACTGTACAGACTACAATACACAATACACTGAATAACTATTTAAAACGTACGCTCAAACCATGACTAAATAATAGTTTAAAAAGCTGTCCACCTCTTCCTTTCTCCCAAAGCAATACTACTCACACTACTCACTAAAACATTATTGTGAAAAAATGTCCAAAATTTGCTCAAAAAATTAATGATATGTAAATGTGTGTGTCTATTTGTTAATTTTCGTGTCAAAAAGTATTGTAAAGTGAATAAAAACATCCAGATGTGTGTATAATACATCAACAGGCGTATGAGTTCTTATTAATTTCATGATGCTTCATGTTTACGTAGACGAAAATGCTCGTTTGCTTTAGAAAAATCATCGTTTTATTTTGCATTACATTATACGCGATTCATAAAATACAAAATACACAACATGCATAATAGGTATAAAAACGTTTTCAATTAGATAAGAATGGGCAAAACATTATAGCAAACTAAAAATTCATTTCATTTCAAATCAGTGTGAGATAGTTTCATTCCTGAGACCATTTTCTCCAAGTGCGTACGGTGAAAAAGAGTTAGTTCTGAAGTAGTAGGAGCCTCGTGCACTGAAAACATGAATAAGATTTAAAACATTGAAGATCTATGCAAATGCTTGTAGTGATCGTGTAAGTATAAATGCATAATATTCACTGCACACCGCCTGTTCGTACTTTCACTTTGGAAAAGTAAAAGTATGAACTTTCGGGTACGTTCTATTACATAAAAGATGTATATGTACCTTGTTGGAGTAAGGATTCCAAAAACAACTGGCTTAGAGCAGTCACACTTTTCTCCTAAGAAGTAGTCGGTTTCTTCACATTTACACCCCGGGAATCCATTGTTATTTCTGAAGGATTCTTCAAAATAATCTGGCGATCGACCGTGACTGCAGCTTCCTACAAGGAAAATGATATTGGTTGCAAAAATATTTTGAAATTTGAAACACAGAACTAAATTTAAACGTTTATGGTTTATGCATGAATTTTTGTACACAAAAACGTACCAAAAACTTCGTCCTCGCACCCAGGTTGAGACCTGCATTATTTTATGGAAAATGTTATTGTGTAAAATTTCCCTTTCTTGATTACTTTATTGCTGAAAGCAGATATAACTTCATTATGTGCATAAACTTTTTACCGTCCGTTATTTGGATAAAAGTCAACTTGTCCACGGGGCGTTATAAATGACAGGCCATTTTCCCAAAGGTAACCTCCTGCCGTGTGAACAACGTCTACGAATTGACCTGTTTAAAATTTAGCAGTTATAAAAACATACTTGACTTGGTCGTCAAATCGGGAATATTTTTGGACTCATTCAACAAATCAATTTAATACTACCATCAGTAGGATCGATACGCTCGCTGTCATCTGCCACATCAAATAATGGAAGAGCAGGGTCAAGAGCAGTAACGCGGGCGCACTTTCCCCCTAAAGCGCTGCCTATATTTCCAGCCACGTGGGACCCTTTGGAATTCAAATCGTTATAGATTAAGTACACTATTCACTGTCCATTAACTGTATGTTTTGCTGTAGCAAAACATCGCATGACATGTTACTTCAGTATTTAGAAGTAGTGTGTAGTATATTTTGAGTTACCTAGCGAGTAGCCCATGACATGTGTATTGTCAAGGTTTGCAACTTTTTGATCACTAACAAGCCATTCTACCAAGCGAGCCGCATGATTGCCAACCATTTTTGCACTTTTTGCCGCAATGTTATACCTATAAATATTATACGTACAAATTTGAAAATCAGTGTGTTATTTCAGGATTATATTTACAGGATTGTATGTTACAGTGTAATCCAGTACATACATGTATTAGTATATGCAAGTAATTCAATTCGGATTTTTACCACGGGTTTTCAGCCATTACACTCCAATCCACAAGAATAACGTTGCAATTTTCACGCTCCAAGAACTCTACATTAAAATACAATAAATTGACATGCTTGTGTCAGCAAGTTCAATGCTAAAACAATTGTTTGTAAATTTCATCTAGCACGTGGTAAAATATTGTGTGTACAAACATCTAGAGTCTAGACGTATGCAATAAACCCATCTGATGTAATGTTAAAAAATTGGCAAACTTTGATTATGAATGGACTGCAATAGTTTAGGCTCTTATAATATTTACCTTGAGCGATTCTGACTGGAAAAGAAGCCTTAGATGACCCACCAAATCCATGTGACATCACTAACAGATTAAATGATATTAGCTTAATTATTAGCATTAATTTGAATTTGAATGTAAGTATATGTCACATTAAATTACCTACCTTTTAATGGTGCTCCATTGACATAATGTGAATTACGGAGTGCGGTCACATCATCAACGAAAAGCTCATCAGGGACATTTTTATTATTTCTGAAATTAAGCGTAATTTTTTACACTTTAATGCTGGATACTTTTTGTCAATGCTTCAAGCCATACACATTTGACATTATACACATAGTTAGAAGTTAGCACAGTTGTTCCTTTCTTTTCTTCAGGCATTTTTTACCTTGTGATCAAGTAGAAATGAACATCCGATTCGTTTCCAGCTCTCTTTGGACCTCCTTCGAGATAAGCAGGAATTAATGAGCCTTCATTATTAGGATCGGGGAAAAATAAAACTTTTGACTTTGTACTTTTTGACAGACTAAAGCTGAAGTTGGAAAATATGAGAAGAAACGCGAAAGTCACGCAAAAGAATTTCATGGTAATATCCCACTTTTTCTATCTACCCACGTAAATTTGTAGCACGGTCATTTACTGGACAAAAGCAAAACAACGCTACGGCTTTTCAGTGCCACAAAGAACAACTACTGCTGAGGATTCCTTGAGTCGACTGCAGACAACGAAAGTATCCTTCAATGTATAATGCATACCTATATTTATCTCCATCATACTGCATTAAAGTGAAAGTATAGCTGTGAATTGCAAAAAATGCTGTCAAATTTGTCCGTCAGAAATTAATCAGTACTTGTTTGAATCGATCATACTTGATAGTTTTTGTTACGTTTATTATAAGCTACATTATAATTATTATCCAAAAAGCTCATGCAGTGTAATATGCCATTTAATTATATTATGATATCGACGTTAATACTTAAAACATAGTTTTTAATAACCTTTATCGTAAACATAAACGTTATGATATCGACGTTAATACTTAATAGTTTTTAATAACCTTTATCGTGCACATTAACGTTATTCTGTAAGTATTGTAAATAGGACTTTAGTTACTTTTATCTCGTCTCATTGATGGTGAAGGATACCGTGTACAGTGTACACTATAGGTGTTTATTGCAGTAAAAACAAACCATGAAGTTATACAGCGGACAAGTCAATGATTTTTCTAGCCTTAGTTAGATATTTTATCCCTCATATTTTGTGATTATGACGTACACGTGCACCCATGAATAGAAAGGAACCCTAAATCTGCCTATATTAAACTATATACTATTGAAAATCTATCTATAATCATTTTTTGAATGTCTAACCAAAAGATTTTTTTATGGGAAGAAAAAGCACAAAATTTGCTTTCACTTTAGTTTATGGTTTTTATAATCACTGCGTGCATATAATCAACATGGTTCAAATGGCGGTTAACTATCTTTATTGAATTTGTTTTCGATTATGAATTTTATTTTTTGTACACTGTTATTACAATTTGCTGAATCATGATATTTACAAACTTCAGGAAAAAATGAATCCAAAAGGGAGGCAGTGTTCATTTTCCATTCTTTTGCTTCGACGGCTTTCGCTTTCTCTGCCTCTCACGTATTGCCCGCATTATTTTTTCTTTCCAAGAAGACTAAAGACATTACTGAAACTCAAATCCGCGTTGCTGAGATTCAACCCCCCAGAACCGAAACCTACACATTTAAAAACAAACAACGGTTTGATGTTTTATAAATGTCAAATGCATCCTTTTTTTATTGTACAGTTATAGATTATAGATCTGAAAACTTTCTTACGAATTCTGGGCTCAATAACTGCTCCACTTTCTTCTGCGGGGAGTTGTGAAGCCACATTTCCGCAGAATACTAACACAAATTGAATCAGATACACAAACACACACGTTAGAAGCAATTTTGCCATTTTTGTGACTTAAAATCGTTTTTTTGGGTAGCACACACAATTAATGGTTGAGTATGACTGATAATTTGCAGAAGCTGACTACACACATTTATACACATGAACTATATTATGTATGCATAAAATTAAACCTTCTACTTTTATAACTCTGTCCTTAAAGAAGATTCAATCTGTATTTCGAATTGAGATTATGCAAATACTCAAAACATGTTACGAATAATAATATTGACTTTTATATACGACCAAACACATGTATTGTACGTAAAAAATGTGCTCCACATTTTACTTGTAATGTGTACTTACTGTCGTTAGTTTGCTTTTTATGCTACATTAGATTTCAAGCCGATTTCTTTGAAATTGCATGTCTAATGTATACACAGTACAAATACACGGGTAGCAATGAATATACCCAAACGTCTGTAGTCTGTAATATGAATATATATAGTTAATTCAAATAATTCGCCAATAAAGCTCAATTAACTTTACAATTACGCAAACATTCTTTCACATTAAGATTTTTACACACGGAAAAGGATCAGTAAATGCGTGATTCCATATTCCATTGTAAGCATTATATCATTTTAATAAAAACGAGGAAGAGACTAGGAGAACGTAGCTCTGTACTTTCTCCTTGAAACCTTTTATTCAAGTAAATATTTACCATTACAATCTCAATCAACCAGTGTTAACTACAATAAAAATACTCGATGACTGTTCATTGTTCATTGATGGGTACAGTGTTCATAGCTCATGTTTCCAGACATGTTGATTTTCTCATACGATGAAGCTGAACAGACTTCACTGGATAAGAATGCACGGTGGTATTGTATTTAGTATTTACAACTGATTTAAGAAACCATTAGCTTGAATTGTCTTTTAATACATTTGCCTTGAAATCAGTAGAATACATTTTAAAGTACGAGTCAACTTTTATGAACATTTCGTGACTTTTTGTCAACCAATTGTCAAAAGACATTTTAGGCTGATAATGAATCTAAGCACATATGACATAGCAGCAATTCCGCATTAAATTATCATATTAATGTGAAAAATCTGTTTTATTTGTTACACATTAAAAAATTATGCGGTGCAGTTATCACCGTCACAAGTTGCAGAATAATATTCAATCTAGCTTATAGATTTAAAAATACCTATTTCATATTCAAAACTCAAAATACTATGAAAGTCAAAATACTGTGTCTGACTTTTTCATATACATAATATTCCAGTTTCCACCTTACTGCAGTATTGGCGCTTAGTTATTGCGCGACAGACTATAGTTGATAAAGGGTACAAAGCATGTTTGCTGGAAATTTCCCCAGTTTACCTACACAAAATGTGTAATGTGCATATTTACATTATACTTATTACACACTTGTGTATTAATTAGATACATTAACTAAACATTAAAGTATGCACATAAAAATCACTAATCGAATGTAGCCAGCAGGTTTCCCAAACAAAGCAGTGCATTATTGATACTGCCGTCTGATTTTGATTTCTACCATGGGAGTCCTTCAGTGTTATGTAACCGTCGTCCTAGTGTTTTAAAATAAATACACAATGTATACATATACGTTGTATTAACTATATATACATTATACATGTTAAACACACAAAATAATTATCTATATCTACGTTTGCCACCATACACATGCATATATACGCTGCAAACATAGTACTGATAATATATATTAACAGCTAAGGTGACTCTGGAGTGACAACCAAGTGGATGAATTTTTATCCTCCATGTCAGGTGACATTGAACATTTTATCTTTGGTTGGCGAGGAGCATGTGAGAATTGATAATATACTATCCAGCGTAATGGGGATAGAGTGTACTAACAATAAGCACACAAAAATAGATGTTTCCTCAAGTGTTTTCATGACGCATCTAATTTCACGATGAAGTACTTGAATAAGCTCATGATACATACGAAATGCGCATAAACAACACATTTGCTCCTGTACAACGTAAATACACATTTAATCATTCCCCTTGATTGTGTGTACATAATCGAGTATATACAAGAGTTGTCGATACTAATTTGCCGAAATAACGTATTATGCTATTATACCCTATGGCCCATGCATGTAGCAGTACCATGTACCTACAATGCATAATGTATCAGTATATTGTGCATATTCATCGAAAAACGTTGAGATTCGCCCACCCCTCAAAACTCGAAAGTTTTTTCCCTTTGTTAAAGAATTCCAGCGGAGAAGTCATGTAGGGGTCTACAGTATGCCATAGCCGTGATTGTCATAAAAGAGTTCAAATAGATTATCAGGACAAAAATGCAAAATATTTGCTTGGATACAGACTTGGGTATGTATTTTGGACTATTCTCTACCGTGCTTTCCGGTTTATTCTTCGTCACTCAATGTCAGTCTCATATAGGGTTGACTAGCATGGCATTTCTAGAAAAAAATTCCCACAAACTTACGGGTAAAGCAAAATCTTGCAGAATTCGGCCGATAAATATGGTACAGGAAGTAATGAAAGTCTCAGAGACCTGATCTTTTTAGAGAATTTGTTTCTCGTCCAAAGGAAGCTCTTGAGAGGCGAGCACACATCAGTATTTACAATTAGCATACATGTATTATTGTAGTATAAAAATATATCTACTCTCTGTGGTTTCAATATGTTGTCGCCATCATTGTTAAAGATTTAAAGTTTAAACTTGATTGTGGTGAAACCTTTTCAAGTGAGAGGGTTTAAGAGCGGAACACCACGTCGGCTTGGGCTTAAGGTTCTTTTGAATCCTTTTCAATCCCTTAAACTTAAACTGAATTCGTGGCCTACGGTTTACGTGAAAAAAGGTTGTGTGTAGTACACCGACCTCCTACCTCCTGCAGGAGGTATAAAATTGTAAAATGCACCGTGAGCATGCTCACGGTGCATTTTACAATTTTCGTTAAAAACTCCAATCCAACCCATGGAACAGAATCTCATCAAAATTTTATGAGAT
>JAQIVE010001841.1:0-22629 GCA_034698285.1 Sminthurinus bimaculatus | reverse complement strand
AAATTATAATTGTCTAATTTAATGATTTCAAATATAAAAACAGGGTTTCAAGATAATATGGCAGTTAAAAAATTAACTTGTATTTTAGAAAATTTAATTTTAAAATTTTAAACTACTAGTTTATAATAATAAAGGGTCTGACATTAATTAAGCTTCTGGAGTGAGTTAAAATAATTCAAGTTGATGCGGAAGGCATAAAAACGGGGGTGTTTCGTTGCGTGTTTCGGTTCCGCTTCTGCTTCCGGTTTTCTGTATGCTGTAAAATGTATGTTTGTATTTTATTTGACTTTTCAAGTTTTTGTCTCTCTATAAAATGGAGGGAGAAGGAACGCGGAGGGTGCCAAAAAGAGGGTGAATAGATGGATCAACTTTGGATAGCGTGCTTGTTTTTCCACCCTCAATAAACTCCAATTTATTTATATGCCTGCCTGGAAAAATGGACTTTTCTACTATCCATGCTCCAAGCTTGACTTTTTTTGGTCAAAATGTTGGGGAATCTTGTGCCGGAGAATCCCACAAAATTTAGGCTTTTACTGTAAGCGAGTTTGGCCTACCGTTCATGTTTTAAATACAAAATGCAGGCAAAATGCAGAAGAATGACAATAAACATCTTTTCCTAGCCTCGAAAAAAGGAGCCTGTGACATTCAACGGTTAATTTTTTACAACATCCAAAATCAGATTTTACCTGACAATTGTGAGTATGTACGATGTACGTTGTATGCAACTGTTTTCTTAACACGTGAATAAAGTCTCTATCTATCTGAGACTTGACATGTTAACGCTTGACTCGTGCGACGACGACATCTTGGGTCACCAGTACCAAGGACGTCCACTTTACAAGGATGTCTGTGTGGAAACAGGCTTTTAAATGCATTTTATATATCGAGCGCTCGATATATAAAATGTCCATATATAAAAATCCGATGAAAATGGCTTGTATTTTTTTACCCACGGAGGATAGAACGCAGTAGTCTTTATATGTGATAGAGAACTATGAGACAACTATCATAGTTGTTTACGACGCTGTTCTGATTGAGGGTTTGCAAATGAGAACTGTTCAAAAAACATTCGTCGTGAAAAATTTGTAAATTCGAAAAAATACTCGTTGTAAAGTTTTTACCCCTACAAAAGAACAAACCATAGGAAATTCATGAGCAGTTAGTGGTAGATTGTAGAGGCTCTACTTTACTACATACTCAACTGGAAAACCAGTTCAACGGTTTAAACAGGAAAATTTATGTCTTGAAGTTGGCAAAAAACGTCGTTTTTGGACGACATGACTTTCACTTGAGAAAAAAAAGAAAACTCCCAGCAAAAGATCAGCAAACTAAGGTCAGGCAGACAGCTAAGCAAACGGGCATTTCAATTAAAACATTTGAAAAAAATCTCTTTTAATATCTTGTAGTGAGCAGAGATTTTCCTACCGTGGTCTATGTAGGACTTCAACTCCTTGCACCACAAGTACGAACATTTCATTGTTGAAGCAAGTTCTGGACGAATTCCACTTTCAACAAATACTTCACCCACCGTGTTCTCTTGACCTTTTACTGACCTACTACCATCTGCTCCGATACTTGAAAAAAGACTGCAGGCTAAGGAGATTTTCGAGTGAAAAACCGAGTCAAGTCAGATTTTCAAACAGTTTTCATTCGCAATTTTTTTCGCTGCTGTTTGGGTATTAGAGCACCGTCGGCTACGGTACATTTTAGTAAACAGGGAGTGCATTAAGGAAAACAAATCAAGTTTGTTCTATCTTACTTTATTAAAAAATACACACTTAGTTTCATCGGAACTGGAGCGCTCTATATACATACTTCCTATGAGTCATGAAATGATGAATTGTTCGTTTTTTTATGTTTATATAGCATATCTTCTTGTAACTAGTCTACTAAATGAACCAAGAAAAGTATGCCATTAAACAAATTTTATTGTATAAGATCATAAGTATCTAATAGTAACGATATTGTTGACATATGAAGGAGAAATCAATTTTACCAGCTTGCTACTAAACACTAAAGAAGATGGCCAGAGATAGTTATGAATGACTTGCTCAGTAATAACACTTCTAAATGATGCTTGCATTTTATTACAATTGTTCCATGTTTTCGAATTGTTAAAACATCGAGGAGTCAGAGACCGGCGAGAAAATAAAATAAAAATTCCTTCCAACTATCCTTACTCATCCGATTGATATGCACAGGATGGCAATAATTGTCAGTAATCTATACTTGTTTTTCCGTTCTAGACTGCCTGTACCTAGAATTAAAAAACGAAGCATACACTCTTATCCTGATTGATAAGGAGTATGAGATATAAATAGAGAATATTTAACAACGTTTTAAACAAAATTTACTCCCTCTTTATACCATGGTAAAACATAATGGCCTCATTATTTTATCTGTTTTTTGGTTTCGGATTATCAGTTTAATATACTTATACATTTATTTGGAATATTGTTTCGTATAGAATCTAAGCTACAGCGTGTATGACATAAATCCATGCATTTCAGTGTTCAAAAAGATAAAAATATTGATATTTTTTCATCAATTCATTGAACTCTTTTCGTATACATATTATGTATTGTATATTATGACCTATGCCCAGTAATTTCGTTACGATATTAGTTCATTATTGTCCGTTTTAAGTGTCATTCTTCCACAATCAGATTTAAACCGCTATTATATATTTTCAAGCAAAGAACAACGTGTGATAAACAA
The DNA here is from genome assembly GCA_034698285.1 of Sminthurinus bimaculatus. Taxonomy (NCBI): domain Eukaryota; kingdom Metazoa; phylum Arthropoda; class Collembola; order Symphypleona; family Katiannidae; genus Sminthurinus; species Sminthurinus bimaculatus. The sequence continues at coordinate 19,911 of JAQIVE010001841.1, read as the reverse complement.
GAGCTTATCGATATATTGTTGCATATTGTATGAAGTAGAAATGGCACATGTTTATTATTTAGTAATTTAGTCCATTTATAATCTTACTTTTGATTTTACTAAAAGTTAAACGTTACTCAGTCAGTATTGTACTGTTACTACTCTTGTTAGTTTTGAAAGTAACATTCGGTTAGATTTCCAATGTTAATCGGTGAAATCCGTTGATATATTGTGACTGTTTTTCCTCTTAGGGCTCTTTAGTACATTTTTTTTGATAGTATTGGCTAGGTTTTCAAAAAAAAATGAAAATCTCAAAGGTTTGCAATAAAATGAATGACAGAAAGTGACCATAATAAATAATAATCTATTATTTATTAATTGTGAACTTTTTGTTTGTTAGTGCTTATAGCAAATAAAAAATAACCACAAACGAGGGATATCCCTGTGTATTTCTTCAGCAAAGGTGGGCCGTTTGTTTTACAAACGGTAAAAATATAAACATGCTCACCATAACCATACACTACCTACTATGTTGAGTCTATATGAGATCTTCTTCGCTTTGAGTTTTGTCTACACACAAACAAATGTTATTGTTACATATTATTATTTACTCATGCAGTTTATGTTCTTCATTTTACCTTATACAAACGCGTTACCGTTTGGTAATATATATATATATATATATGTATGGTTATATACCATTCTTTGCTGTTTCTCTTTCGCTTGCTATAGTTTGCAAACTTATTCCTCTAAATAAAAAATGCAATAGACATTTAAAGTTCAGAGGCCTGTAAAAACGCAAAACTTCAAAAGTAAGTAAACATTCGCATGGGGATGAGCGTATAACATATAACACTCTGCTTGCATTGTGTAAAATAAAATCGCTTCGACAATTCTTCAGGCAGCAACATGCGAAAAGATGTGTGTGTACATGCCCATTGGATATTGAATATACATCTTATATTATTCTATTTTTCAGTGATGGTGATGATGCATATGGTTTGAGTAGTGTAAGAAATTGGCAGAGAATAGTTATTACAGACTACATTGAGGCATGCAATTTAATTTTGTACTCCACGAATTTTGATAAGACCATATTATTACATAGTACACGCATATGTCAATGTTCACACAGCTTTCAGTGTGTTATGTGGCTGATGTGTAATCATATTTTGAATATTTCACTCTGAGAATGTTGTTGAAAGAAGGAAGGAGACCTTCAATCATATCAGTTTTAAATGAATAACTATCCAACAATGTATTTTATTTAATGTCATTGCATACTTTTAATACATACCCCTGTATTTTATTTTCTAGACACAATATTCATTATCGGGTATTCGTAGACGCTTTTGCAAAGATTTTACGGTTTTATTACCAGCTTTTCTATTGATTAACAATAAGTGAAGGATGTAAAATTAATTTGTAAGCATAAAGTTATTACCATATTATAGTTTACTTGGGAAGAGATTATAGAGAGAGCTATTTAAAAATTAGTCTAGAATTGATAAAATATTATAAAAATAATTTTATATTTAGGTGCATGTAACTGTTTTGTCGTGTATCATGCCGATTAAGTTTAAATCATTCCAACAACAAGGAACTTGTTAAATGAATAATTTAAGGCAGCAATGAATAATTTGCTGAAAAACTTGTGCGTAATTGCGAATATGATCGTATGTATATGGTATCTACAACTTGATGAAACAATGACACAGCAGTTTTTATGCTTCCCATCTACCTTCAATTTGACATATTACTTATTATTGTTTCAGTGATGAAACTCGCTTATCTTTTGCGCCTTCAGTGGATATCATCGTATCAGTTAAACTCTCAAGCACTTGAATACACAAAAAGAGAGAAAATTATTAGATCCATGTGAACTTTTGAAATCTTTTTATCATCAATCATAATATAATTGCAATAGAATGCTTATATAAAAGAGCAATGGCTAACAAACAGGAAAAGCAAATACATAGCAAGGCTTTATTTTGGGTTCAAAAATATATTGACTGTAAACTTGAAAAGTCAAATTAGAAAGAGAATTAAAAGAGAGAGTGTGAAAGTTTAGTGTCCTTTAAATTTTCTTCTCATGTGTTTCAAAAATGTGATGAATAGACTCAATTCAGGATGAATAGTGTCAACAATGGAGCCAAAAATGTTGCCAAAAGTTATAAAGTCATTAATCACTAGGACCCGTATTGAATGTTGACGCTTGTTCTTTTGTTAATGTTTATTTGTATGCTGTGTAAAGCTGCGCATATTATAACAATGTTGTTCCAATCTTACAATGATCATGACATTTTATTTAACACAATTAAAATTCTTTGAAGTCGTCCTAGCGATTTCTACGCTAAAAGTTAAAATATGCGAATCTGCACAGGTTTACAATAGTAATTTGTTATTTTGGCTTCCTTCTTTCCTTATTGCTGTAGTCTCTAATCTTTACGATGCGTGTATTAGTTATGTGATGTAGATGTAACTATACAAAGGTTACAATTTATTGCACAAAAAAGCCCGAAGGCATAGAAAGATCGCTCTAAACATTGTAATAATATAGTTCTCAATTTACATTTTGGATCGTTTAAAACTCAAAAGATCTTCTTCCTTCCCGTTCTTTCTTTTTCCCCACTGTATCTATAACGTTATATCTGATTTCGATCTGATACATATAACCACTACTCAAAGTGTAAATTACACGGAGTTCCTATAGCAGTCAACATTATCCTTTATTCAAATTCACATGTAAGTATGTATGTATAGTACAGTTGTTAGTTTCAATCATGTGTAGATGTATATATTATATGCATTGTTAATAATACATCAACACATATAATAATGCTGTTTATCATTATACATGTTAAGCACAATGTTATGCTTGACACCGTCAGTCTGTAGTATACTTACTTGAAGTTATATTCTCCACACACACACAAATTTTGTTACACCTTCAAATGATAATGATAAAGTTTGCACTTTGTAGGTTCCATTATTTTATCGTGCTTGTGTAACTTAAAACTACAAACATATACATATAGTAGGTATATCGTACAACACGTCTAAAATCTAAAATATTCGTTCATGTGTGCTTGAAAGTACAATTCGTGTATGATGCAGTGAATGATGAATTATACAACAGGGATATGTTAAATTTAATATACTTGTATGACTATGTGTATATTTTAGTGAAAAGTTGATCATTGTGAGGAATTATATGATTATATACAAAACTCACGATTTTCCTTACTATGTGCAATAATAATAAGTGTACAATATGCAGTGCATTTCCGTTCATTCAACCTTTACTAAAAATTTTTTATCTTGCATCTTCTCTTATTTCTATATGCAAGTCACAAGTTTGTACTCAGCGAGTTGCGATAGTATAATGAAAAGTGCTGAGCTTCATGTTTGCTGGGATTTTGATAGCCAGCCTTTCAAATCAGGATATAATATAGCGACAATTTCTCATATTCTCTTTAATGTTTTGATAATTTCATTATCGGCTCGGAATTACGAAAAAATATTGAACATTGTTTCATTCTTACGAGTATAATATACGAATAAAACAACGACCCCATTAACAGTGGCGTTACAGGAGTATAGTTGTTATATTAGTTGTTAAAAAACAAATGTAACTGCAGCCAGATAATTTTTGAAGTTATAGATTAGAGAATTTGCAGTGTATTGTTTTTTACAGTTATTGTCATTTGATCGTGAGCCTCTTCTTACTCGTATAAATAAATATTATATAAATAAATGCAGAAGCTGGTCAACTTTCACCAATTTTGAGACAGCGGCATTGTTTCTAAAAAAGAGAGATGAAAGTATCTTTTGTATTTTAGATGACTATAGAAACAAAAGATGGAAAACAACAATCACATTAGGTACCTATATGTTGTAGATTGTAGATTTTGAATGGAGAATAGATACTAAGCATAAGTGACATCTTATGTAAGAATTATTCCTGTCATAAAGATTTCTATACATAGACACTAAACGTTAAAATATCCATCAAGATTAAGGCGATTCCTCTCATTCGGTTCTTCAAAAGTTTTGTGTTCTGTTATTTTGAATATATTTACAACTCGATGCATTGATAAGTTTAGTTAAGTTAAAGTAGTATTTTTCCATCATGGAAAATAAACACTGAAATCTGTATCAATTTATAAATAAGGTTGAAATTTCAATTTAAAAAAAATGAACATGCAATGATATAGTACTTTTACTCTACGAAATCGACCAGATTAAAAGATGTTATTGTATACCCTACGCTGGTTTTTCAAAATATTTTTTCATCTCTGGCATTACTTGTGATTTCCAAAATGTTTTTTTTGACAAGTTTCTTTTTCTTAGAAATATTAGTCACATCAATCTAATAATCCAGTTTCTTGATGTGACTAAGAAAAAGAAATTTTGTTTTCACACAAAATAAATACCATGAGGATTACATGTACGTATTTATGACTGGATAATATTGGTTATTGTTATACTTGTGGTTTAATGAATGTTGTATTTTGAAGCTCATTTCATCCATGTGTTATTGATTTTTCTACATTATTGCCCGTGTACTGTTTGTGTATTTCTAATCAAATTAGTTATCTAGTACCGCTAATCATCATCATTCGTAATACACAATATCGTACGCAATATGCGGGGAAACAATGTCTTTAGCTATATGCTACATACAACCATAGCAGGTTTATGATGTTGTGACAATTATTTTCTAGTTTTGCTAATTTCGTTAATTATGATCATATTAGCCATGATACTTTCGAACAGTTAGAAGACTTCGTAATACAAAGAAACAAATAATATAATGTAAGTAGAGAAAGTACAATGTATTCTTTATGTCAGTATTAGTTGGACTCTATATGGGAATATAATAATGTAATAGCCCTTTGTCCGTTTTTTCTTATCCCATCTATTACAGTTATTGTACCATAGTAAGGGTGCACGCAGAAATAGTGTGCAAAAAGGAATATTGTATAGTATTTTATGTTGTATTTTCGCCAAATATGTATGTGTATTTATATTGAAGTATACTTTCCTGGTTGGTATCAAAGTAAAATATTATTACGATTGATTGGGGCCTTTGAGAATGGCATTGCATGTCTTCCTTTGACTGTACTGTGTACTGTACACGTACACTGTCATCATAATGTGTTACATATTGAAGCATATGTCATGAATCGTGTATACCTTCGTATGTACCCTATGCTTATGCATTAGTGGTATATGCTTCCTTATATGGCGAAAAATAAATACCATTTAGATTCGTGTGCATGCACCTTGAATTCGCATAAGAGCTACAAACAATTTATACAATATATTTATATCATTTATTTACCTGAGTTTTGTCCCTACTATGATATATTTAATGCTATATACATAATTCCACTCCTATTATGCATCGGAGCCGACGTATAGTTAGCAATAAATATTATGTATGTACATATGTTTGTATGGCGTGTCTATGGATAGTAAGTTGATGCAGTGTAGGCAAAGGAAAAACAAGCCTGACTCTTTTGACTTTTTGGTGAACTCGGAAGTGAAGGGGAAGCACGTAAAGTTCTTGGAAGTAATAGTTATAATAATTTAACATAGGTAACCCTATAAATAATAGTGGACGGTCAGTAGTCAGTAGAATTTTATTTTATTTCCAATAAATATTATGCCTGTGTACTTCTTTTTAATTTTGAAATTTTGAATTCTGTTTATGTAGCCAGGTCACCGAATGTAAAAGCCAAAAGCCAGGGTAAACTTTCTTACACTTGGTTCGTCTTCTTTTTTCTCTTGTACCTTCTCTCTTTGGGATTTGGTTTCAACTTTCAAAAATAGAAGTCTTCGTTTTCTTCCGAATGGATTGGCGGATATTTTGAGCTAGATGCATTGGCAGATTTTTTTTTCGAAAAAGTAACTAAACTAATTTTGTGTGTGTAGTTTATTATTTCAAACGTCAGCAATATTTTTGAACTGGATTCATTGACAGGAGACAAGATGAGATATGAAGACTTATACGACTAGACTTCTTTCAAAAGTGATATCAATGTACAATATGTACAATATATAACGTCAGTGTGCATTGATAGGAGTTCATTTTCGTGGACGTTGTTTGCACGGTCTACGCATGTTATTTGGCATTTGTCGTTTGTATTGGTTTGGCTGCCTTGGAAGAAAAAAACACGTAAACGTTTACACGATAAATTATTCTGTATGATGGGATTGTGGTACGATTATGCTTATGACAAGAATTGACCTTCAACCTTCACTTCGTCTTCGTAGAATTCTTCTCCATAGTGCAAACTTACTGTAGTTCACTTTTAAATGGGATTCTGTTTCTATTGCTTAACGGTTGGAGCTATTAAATGGGCAAAAGCTTTGAGTCACATTGTACATAAATGGGAAAATAGGATTAGAATACTAGTGCATGTATGTTCCATGACCGTTGGTGTGTGGAGAATGATATTGTGCATTTTATCAATATTAAAGTTTCAAAAACAACATGACGGTGTACTGATCAGATACTTTAAACCGGGGACTATACTTTCAGGACATATGATTTGTACTCTTACTGTAAGTTGGACTGTATATAAATTTTCTCTCCAAATGAATGTACCTGTTTTTGTTTGACAAAATCCAGTATCAGCTTCGAAGAATATTACATCACCATTTTAATTTTCATTGTAATAAACTCAAGTTCATAGTTATAAAGTCAACTCATAATTAATCTTCACGTATCTACCGTTTCTCAGGAACAAACAAGATCTAATTATACATATACACTTTTTTTAGTTTGTGTACTCTAAACTTTAACATGAATTCCCTATTGTCAATATTAGTTATTGTTATTAGTCTTGTTTTTCTCATTTTAGAATTCGTGTCATTTTATAAACGCACTTAGTCTGTATATCTGTAGTCTATTTAGCCGGCAGTGAAAAGAAAACAATTTAGTAACCAAAATTGTGTAACATCCCAAGTAAAACGTACAAAAACTAGCAACTTGTTTATTTAATCCAATGTAAATATATATGATGTAAAAAGATGGATGTATCTTACTGTAAGTGTGCCTTTTTTACAGAAACAGGGAGTAAATGTAATATGTGTGTGCAGTGTGCAGACAATGAGAGGTTGAAAAATTAAACGGTACATATGTACATATCACATTTATGTTATGCCGTATGTGCATTGTACTATTGTACACGAAGGGAGGGATAGAAAACGAGACTAAGATAGGAAAAGAAAGAAAGAAGAAGGAGATTGTATGGGAAACATTTGATTGTCTAACGTAGGAAGATATTGTAGGAAGAGGAAATTAAACTTTGCATTAATGCCTGCTACTAAACTCACTGCTGTAGTTTGTTGGTATGTATTCATGTGTGTGTTGACGCATATGTACGTGAACTAATGTGCATGCATACGTGAATGTATAGTGAGGTGAGTGTTGCAGCATCAAATTCAAAATCGATAGGCAGAGTGTGAGTATGAGAAAGGGAGAGAGAGAAAGAGTATGTGTGTATGTCTTGGCAACAAGTCGGAAATGAAGATTACATAGTTTAGTATGAAGGTCGACAAGTTTTACGGATAGAAAACTCGAGGAAAAATTGATTATACGATTCCGCATTCATCCCGCTGTTTTTCGATTGTCATTTATGCATAGATATAGACTCACTAAAAGGGACTGAACGTGCATATGGGAATGCTCAAGTTTTGCAATTTTTGTGCATGTATATCTATATATCTAATAAGTCAAAAATTTCCAAGTGTGCTAGTGATGATAGAACTTTTGTAGAGTATGTGTAATAATTTAAATTTATGAATTAAAGTAGGGAATGCAAAACTCGTTTTAAAAATTAAAATTTTCAGGTTACAACCAGTGTATATAGAGAATCATCATAAATATATTCCCATGAATAAAAGTTTTGTGTCTATAAATTGTCACGTAATACATTATACATTATCATGTGTTCATTTATGTATGTATTTCTATACATATTATGAAGTGTTTATGCCTATAATGTATTCGTGGTTATGCCGATATCTCTGCGTGTGCAATGCAAACCATGTTTTTTGTCGCCGTCTTGCTCTTGCTGAATCATTCTCGTTAAACACTGAGGTGATATTATTTATTTATTCCGTTCAGTTTCAATTTTTACCTGGATATCCGTAAATGATTAATGAGGAAAAGCGTATAGATCAGAGGAATAAACTCTCAAGTTAATCTAGCACCCATAATTTATCAATCATCTAGTTCAACTCCTGGAGAAATAAATTTTCATTGCTGTATTTCCGACGCATCGTTATAGGACGTTTGTATGCACAAACATGTAATAATACGTAAATAGTTACGTGCTTTGGTTTCGGAAGATTGAGTGTGTATACATACTTACCAGCTGAGTTCTGCATAAAGTCATTATTATCTGGATATTTTATGTAGACGATTAAGATGTAAAGTTCATTTGACATTTGACATGCATCATGAAAAGATTTATAGTTATACAATCTGAATACATAACTATACAAACGTACGTCACATTCAAGATTATTTTGTCTTAAATTTATGGGTGGTGGGTGATGGGAGTGAGCTGACGTCTGTCTGTACTACAAACTGAAAAAAAAAATTATAGCCACACATTTAAACATTGTTCGAACACGAACATTTTTGTATAGTTTCTGCAATTTTCTTTGGTGACTTTTCCTTGTTCAACGTTTTTATGAATATGAAACGAGCATGTGTCATTATGGGGGCATAATAATGTTAATTTACAGATTGAAGAAGGCAAATTATCGTACACGGGAGGTCTTAATTATTATAACTTTTGTAAAGACAACGGTGGAAGAGGGAGCAAGAATACAGATTTGTGCATTAATTGTATGTACATAGTATTGAAAGTAAATTAATGAAATTAGATGTATTGGAATTAGGATGAGTCGGGTATAGTGTACAAGAATTAACTAATATGAAATAAACATTAATTTAAAAGTTCATGTAGGAAGGAGGAGGTGTTTGGTTTAATGCGTAATAACTATTATCAATTATACATTGTAATTACATTCGTGCTATGATATGAGAATGTGTATGTAATTGGGAACAAACTTTTTTTCCAGTCAGATATTATTTAAATTTAATTCGCTATCAGTGACATATAATGCATTGTTACATAATTTTACTCAATTCAATGTCATTTTTCTCTTTTCAATTTTCATAGAATATAGAAAACGGGAAACCTCAGACAGACAAACATAGTATTATGATACATAATACATGCATGCAGTATGCAGTATCTATGAGAACAGAGTATAGTTCATAGAAAAAGTAAATTGTGCCATGTGGATGGTTCTCGATGAAAATTTCTTCTAATCGCCCACATGGAATGGATCTAAATCTGTAATGAAAATAGAAAACAACTATTGCCTGATTTATTTCAATTTCATAACTGGTACACGATATGATAAATGTAAGCAAGTATACATAACTAGCATAAGTACAATACGTCTAATCCAATGTGTTGTGGGGAGTTGATTTTCCCAAAGTATTAAATATAAATAGTTGATCTGATGCAGTGGTGCATAGAACTCGCCTAGAATTCAGAAAGAGAAACCTATATTAATATGGTACATAGGTAGGTACTTATATATAGTTATTTGGTGCTGGCCTTGCTGCTATTATTGCGTCTTTTTGGTGTGTGTCATCATACTATGTATATTGAACATTTGGTTTTTGTGTACTTAGGATATACATATTGTATGTACCATTACAAGCTGCTGAACTGAAGGTTTTATATCAAACTGAAACAGTTTGTTCTTTTTCTCTTGGGAGTTGCTCCATCAAGTCCCGAACTAGAGAGAGCATAATATATATATTATGCATGTGCATATGTGCTAAAAATCATACCGGCTAAAAATCCAGTAGGTGCTTACGATTGACCTAATTGTACTTTGCTGCATGTGTCTGTATAGTTGCCGTTAATTATCACTTTCGACCGCAGTGACGTGGGAGTGATGGTGTGACAATTTTGCAGTATCTGCATCTGCAGGTCAATCTACGACCCCTGTTGATGACAGCATTCGTACGACTTCAAAGTCAAAGTAATGCTTTTCCCAACTCGGTTTCGCCTTCAACCTTTAGAATAATTTTGTGTTTATTATAATAGCACATAAAAATATCATTGTAGTGCACATGCCGTTTTGTGTGTGTTTATTTTATCGATTCTAAATAATCTTTCGTTCATGCACATGTACGTATATGTGTGTACATGCAAATATCATGAATATATATATCAGAAGACGTCGACCAGGTTGTGTGTGTGTATAGATAGAAAAACTAAAGTGGCAGACGTATGCCACATGTCGTTGTCCGTAGTAGTGTGCAAATTTTGGATGTGTGGCAATCAATACACAGATGGGTTTTCTCTTTTATCCGATTTCAGTATTTCCATTGTAAATTCCAATTCCAACTCACCACTTTTCCATTGTACTGTACTACATTTATGTAAATTAATTGTGCTGCTTGACACTATTTGAGACGTGAGAAGCACATTGCTAGTCTGAAGTTCGTTTTTACATGCTTATCTAGATGTATATATCTATCATACACTTTTCTTCTTAACTATTTTGATAACTTGTATCAAGATTTAAATCCCCATTCGTTCAAAAGTCGTTTGTATACATGTAAATTAGTAATTAGTAAGTACAAAATACTTGAGTCATTAAATTGTGCTAGGGGGTAACTATTTCAGAATTTAGAACATTAACATTATTTTGGTTCAATGCTCAAGGTATTGTATCCTACGACACGCCATTTCTGTCTACTTCAGAGTATTTTACTTTTACTACAAAAGCAAACTGTATAGATTAATAAGAAGATATAGTATTTTATTTTCCCGTAGCCTTAAAACTAACAAGTGATAGGACAACGGCTCTTAAATAGCCATAAATCATATTTTCCAACAAAACGCAATAACCAACAAAATAAAGTTTCTTCAAAGGGTCTTCTTTGAAGTAATGGATCGAAACTCTTTCAATTTTGTTTGTGTACGTACCGGATGATTCCCCATTAGTAAATTCTGTTGTGTAAATGGAAGGAAAAAGCACAGGACACTATGATTTCCTATAGTTATACCACCAAAATGTACGGTTTCGAAATTCTCAAACAGTTGAAGTTGAAAAGACAGCAATTGTTATATTATGAAAATGCTTTTCTCAAAAAAGTACAACTTTTTCAGTTTTAATCACTAATCACAAGCATGTGGAGTTCAGAAGAAACGGGATGCTTAGAAAGTAATTTGATTGATTTTTCTTTATTTTACCCTGCGTGTGTGGAAAGCTTTTGATTCTGGACTGACTTGAACTTTTGTGCCTTAAAGTGTGTGTAAAGCTTTACTTTTTCTATTGAGGAAGTCTGTAGAGTTTCCTCTGTGTACCCATTAGTTTCTATTATCACAATCTATAAATAGGGTACATCAAGGCATCAATAAAGGTGCTCTTTGCTCTTTGTCTAAGGCGTTTACGTCAAACTTGTACATTATTGATATTAGAAAAATTCTAGAAAATGTAACACGGTGAACGAGTAAAATGTAAGCATAGAAGTTCTGTGTTTATATGTGCATCGTATACTTACAGTGTTGTGTATATGCGTACATACATTTCTTTAAATGAAACACATAAGTACATTCAGCATATGTACATCTATCAAACGAAAATTTTAGACTTACATAAACATAATATGCCATAAATGTAGAAGATATTATACCTAGATAAACATGGCGCAGTAAATACTTAGCAGTGACTCATCCAACATATGCAATGGCAACGTTCGTGAAATAATAGTTTTTATTAGTTTTACGGGGTGTGGGTGAGAAAAATATTTTTCAACTCGAGTAGCAACGCAAACAACAATATATTACAATAATGAGTTGTACGTCAGAATCGTATATTTGAATGATTATTTTCAAGATGATGTTCAAGAACCTCTTCACGCGACTGTTCGTATAGTGTAGTCTGCCTCTCTCTCTCTCTCTCTCTCCCTGAGATGAACGATAAGACATATTGTGTATGGGAATGGATTCAGATGAGCAGAAATATGATGATGAGAATAATAGTAATAATATGCTGCACTGTACAATAGTGTCGTAGATTGTACATATACATATTACATACTAATACATCGTATAGCGTAGACAGTCTTCTAACTTCTAAGAGAGGTGAACTTGTTTGACCGAGTTTGGTCTAGTCACGTGCCAGTGCCTTTTCTCTCTTGATCTCATTTACTACTTGTAATATATGCTGTGATGATGTTGAGTGGATGATGGTGATAAGTGTTATTTAAGTGAGTACTACAATGTATTATGCTATTGCATACGGTGTGGATCTCATATTAGTAGATTTTCATGTATTCAGATAATCTACTCTAATTGTATCCCACACATATATATTTACGTTATATTTACATAACTTATCCGAGAGAGGATAGATTACGTTATGCACATGCCTGCATCTTGAAATAACTACATACTTTTAATTCTAATACATTTGTCAGTGGTTTTGAATATTCTTAATAGTAGCCTCATAGATTTACTTTGCGATGCCCAAAATGTGGTAACCATGAGATGAGTGAAAAAAGTACATACGTACATTTTTCCTTAGCTCATTCACTCATTCTTCATCTGTATCCAACACTTACTTAACCTATTTAATCATCATCATCATCATCATCATATTACATGTGTAACATAATATTGTAATTTTTCTATGAACGATGCATCTTTTCACCGTAAGAAATCAGAAGCGATTCATTAAAATAGCATTTATTTGTTTGTGAATACATAGTAATAGTTAAGGATCAAAATTCACTTGTTTTTTAGTCCCCATCTTTTATCCCTTGTACGTAAAGCCAAAGCAAAAGCTTTACACAACGTTTTACGTTTTACTTTTCATTCGTAAATATGTCTAGTATACTTATTAAGTATTTGTTATTTAGGGCGGAGGGGAGATTAGTGTAGTAGAATACAGCTCTGTCTGTTTTTTCGAGGATGGATTTGGATCGTATTAGGATTATAACAAGAAGAAGGGAGGGAAACAGTTTTCAAGTTCATCCGTCGTCAGGCAGGTACTTAGTTGGAGTAGATTTTTATTTATGTAAATAAATGGTAAACTAGTTCCTGTGTGTATGTGTGTATTAAGTACATTTACAGTATAACAGTATGAAATGTGTGACACAGTAATATTAAGTGTTCAAGAGTATATAGTCACTGACTGACTTACCTAGGCATGACTATGTACATCCATATACACAATACACAAAAGTTTACGAAACGATTGTAAAGACCTTAAATATTAAAAGGAAAATGTGTGTTACTTAAAATATATAAATATAAATCCATATATGTATTGAGTATAGCGAGGAGACGTAGATACGTACGCATAGGCATTAAAAAGATTGAGGTAGGTAGGTTATTCGCTATATATTCGTCTTCTCCCCATACTACATACACTCAGACTTATGTAAATATATACTGATGTGATGCCTTTGGTAAGGTGGATCGTGTGTACATATATAGTGATTTACATCAGGATGGGTCCTACAAAAACTCTCTTGCAGTCTTACAGTAAGATTATCACTATTGTAGTCGTGAATGTTTCACTATTGTTTCACCTTCCATCGCGTATATTAACACGTTTTTATTTATTCGCTTTGCTGTTTAATGGTTCAAGTCGTGGAGTATACATACACATAGGGATAAAAGAGAGAGGGTATGGAACTAAGAGGACATTCTCGAAGTAAATATCTTACTTACAATTAGTATTTTTGTATTGTGTTCTCAAGGATAAAACTTCCAAAATCATACTTTTTATTTATAAATTCAGCACCTGTAGTAGTTTTACATTGGAATAAGTTTCATGCGAAAAAATCAATGTTCAAAATGTGCTATAAACTATAAATCAGTTTTTTTATCTGGGAACGCTACGCCGTACATGCATACATGTGATGAAATAGTCGGACTACTCCAAGTGCCGAACTTGGGTGAATGAATCGAAATGTATAATATTATGTGTATTTTTTTATTTTTGTCGTCATATGATTCTTTGTATGTATATGACATTACACATAATATTTAGAATCAGATTGTGCTGGTTCATGCGTCGAAGAAAGGCTTTTGACAAATTAAATTACATATTGTATTTGTTGCAAAAATAAAGGCTGCACACGCCTAAACCTTATAAAATCCGGTACAATGAAGCCAGACAGAGAATTTTTGATTATTAATAAAGCTCTTGTCAATGTCACCGTTCGTGAGGCTTATCTAAGTAACTAGAGCATTACCCATTACTTTTACGATGCAAGTATACAGTATACATACATGAATCACACAGATATAATATAGCAAAAGGGTTATTAGAGCCGGCGATATACACAAAGAAAAAGTAAATACGTAAGGGGACTCGTCTTATTGTTAGTAAGATAGAGAAAATTCCAAGTTGATAGTAAAGCTATAACTTTTCTTGCTGTTATGATTATTATTATAACCGTTCTTTGAAGCTCTAGTCAATACATGGTCGAAAACGACAGGGTGTACTAATGAGCGAGAAGAATAATAATTATTATTATTGTCATTCTTTAATTGTTCTGTTTGTCTAAATCATTTCACAAAGTTGGAGACGAGGGAATAAAAGTGTCACTCAGCTTCGTAATTTTTCATATAAATTATCGTGTAGGGCTCGTAATTTGTAATAATATACGGTTTTATTTAGTTCATTCTTAAAATTATTTGCCTCAAATTTGTCGTTAAGTGAGTGTGCGAATGTTTGGACATGGACATGGGAAATTTGTTATAATTTATACTAATATCTATAGTACACATTGAGTTAACCGTTGTTTAAGGTGTGTGTTGGATTGCTGTGGGCAAAGTCTATCTTTCATCATTATGGACGTTTTTAAAAAATCGAGGACCTGTGTTTAATTTTAAAGTTCTGCGTAAGGTTTGTAACCTCTAAAAATAGAGAGGGATGAATTTTCACCTTACGCTAATTGTAAGAACTGATTATATGAACGTGAATTGCAAAGTTTGTCAAGTACAAGACATTATGAGGTATTATACAGCGTACTTATTTGCTGTCTAATATTTATGTACATACATATGTACAAGTACAGCGTGATAAAAACTGCCTCGAGATACTATGTTAAAAGGATGCATATTATTATACCTGCTGATTAGATATTCTACACACATACAATCTTTCGAATTTTGACATTTTTGAACAGTTTGGTTCTGATGTGTTTCCATTTTTCATGATGTGTGTGTTTACTTATGCTCGTGTACATAGACAAAAAATCTAGTTGTTTTTTTTCTGTAAATAATTTAGTGATATATTTATAATTTTTTAAGAAGAATTCCATACAAGTTTTTAAAGTGGAGGGAGACTAATGAATAGTGAACGTGTGTGTGTGTGTGTGTTTGAAAACTATAAAAAAAATCTGTTTATTTTGATTACAGTGTGCTGACGCTCTAAAACGGAAGTGCAGAGGGGTGGAAGAGATCGCGTTGTGATTTTACAACTTTGACGGAAGAATAACAGAAATTTTTCCCCATACTTTTTTATTTTCGGCGGAGCAGTTTATCTGCACAAAATGCAAGTCAGTGTGGCGGGGCTAAGAAGGAATATTAAAAACATTGCCCACAACTACACCGAACCCCAAGTAATTTTTTATTTTACTATTTTATCTAAGCTAATTATTATAATTTACATGTGCATGCATATACATTCCAAGTTTTATCATAGTTTTTCGTTTTTCCATTTTGGAGCTGTGCTTATGACGTTTCTTAATTTTGTCTTTTTATTGTCTTCTCATTTTAGAAAAAGGTTCGGGAGGCGACCAGTAATGATCCATGGGGTCCTCCAAGTACTTTGATGTCAGAAATAGCTGACTTGACCTATAATATTGAGGCCTTTGCTCAAATCATGGAAATGCTTTGGAAACGTCTCAATGATCATGGTTAGTAAACTATGCACAAGGATTACATACTATTGTATTACCAATGTTTAGATTTACAGATCATTTATGTTATACTTTAAATATGGAGAGTACATTAACAAACTGTTATAT
Source organism: Sminthurinus bimaculatus (assembly GCA_034698285.1). NCBI lineage: Eukaryota > Metazoa > Arthropoda > Collembola > Symphypleona > Katiannidae > Sminthurinus > Sminthurinus bimaculatus. Next base: position 3,830 of record JAQIVE010001841.1, on the reverse strand, counting down.
TTTAATTTTCAATTGTCATTTGCAGGAAAGAACTGGCGACACGTTTACAAATCTTTAGTCCTCATTGAATATCTCATCAAAACCGGTTCGGAAAGGGTATGTTATTAACTTTTTTTTTTGACAGGAGACATAAGACTATATAAATCGTAGTCCCTAATATTATTTAATATATTTACAGTGTAGTTTATTTCAATGCCTTCTATTTCCGGTTTATTCTTAGGTGGCTCAACAGTGTAAAGAAAATATTTTTGCAATCCAGACATTGAAAGATTTCCAGTATTTTGAGGTACAATTTTGATACTAATTATTAGTATTAATATATAAAACTGAATTAATATTAACTGAAATACCTACATAGAAGTAATAGAATATTGAATGATGTTTAATGTACTTTAATATGGTGTGAAATGTTGTGGGCATGTTTTAATTTTTTGTTTGTTTTTCTTTGTATAGGATAATAGAGACCAAGGTTTGAATGTAAGGGAGAAGGCCAAACAACTAGTGACGCTTTTGAGCTCAGAAGAAAGACTGAGAAATGAAAGAGCTCGGGCTCTAAAAGCCAGAGAAAGGTATGTATCGTATTACTTACATGTACCAGCTCTCATGACTGAAATAGTATACGATTATTTACATATTTTACACAAAATATAAATATAGAAGCATTGCATCATCAACGTGATTGCAACTTGTCATTTTGAGACAAACAATGCATGAGTAACTAATGAAAAATCAAAAAAATCTTAGCGTTGAAGAAAACACTAAAAATGCTTATACATAGCCTAAATCCTATATGAAAATCTACCAATGTTGTGATCTATCATCAGTAAAAATCATTCTGCTAAAAATTTTGTTGTGTTTTACAATTTATCGTAGTTTTGATTTAAACTTCAACTTAGTGAAATTTAACTGTGTATAGTGTATGCAGTGTATATCTATTTGAGTATTTGTTTTCATTCATCAATGAATACACAACATATTGTGATTTGTCCCCTTGACACTTATCGTAGTCAAAACAATACAATGAAAATAAGCAAGAATTATGTCTATAGTATGTTGGTTTAAACAAACATTATTATTAATCACATTGATGAATAGAAATTACTAAATAGAAATAGAAAACATTACCATACAAAATACGCACAAGCCAGCTCTAATGATTAGGTTTTACAGTTATTTAATTCACTGTAACATAATTTTTTAATTTCAGGTTCGCTCAAACGGTTTCTGGGTTTGGTTCTTCGGATTCAAATGATACGACGCCAACAAGTCCAGTATTTACTTCGAATAATTTTGGAGCTAGTGAAGCGAATGTTAACGGTGCCGGTGCCGGATCTTACACAAGGCATCGAAGTAATTCAGAATTAGAAAACGCTAGACCGCAAACTGTAGGAGAAGAGGAGCTTCAGCTTCAACTGGCTCTCGCCATGTCCAAAGAAGAGGCGGAACAAGAAGAAAAACGAAGGAGATCTGATGATCTTCGACTTCAAATGGCCCTCAGCCAGAGTGAACAAGAATTTAGGTAAGTGCTCACTTGTCTTGCTTACGTTTTCCAATTTTACTTGTAACTTTCACTAAGCACATCATACTGTACATTTGCTTGTGTTTATAATTTCAATGTAAAGTGTAGACCTCGAATTCATCTAATGACAATGTTTCTATGTCTGTTTTGACAGGTCATCACCCACACCTACTAAGAATGAGAGTGCATTGGTGGATTTACTAGATGTAGATTTGGGGGGTGCAGCAGCTTTACCTCCAATGAGTGGTATGGGTTCTGGTGACCCATGGGCGCCGGTGAAGCAAGTTCCTGCAAGTACTAAGAATGATCCCTGGGGTGCTTCGAGTAGTGCAACAACATCACCTCAAGATCCTTGGAGCTCACCAGCAAGTGCCGGTGCTCCGAGTTCCGCGCCTATTATTACCCACGGTACGCAAATACTTACATCTTTCTTTACAGCAAACGAAAAACTGCATAAAAAACTGAATATGAATCAATGCTGTTATCATGACGGTAATTAGTAATTCAAGGACTCTAGGCCTCTTCGATGTTGTAGCTATATTTGAGTTACGATTGCGAAGAAAAGAGTCAGTCATAACAAGTTTATTTGTTTTATTATTTAGATCCTTGGTTAAGCTCAACCACAACACCTCCTCTAACAGAGAAACCTGATCCTTGGAACCCTAACCGTAGTTCGCCAATGGCAAACATCATGAGTGCCGGTGCAGTTGGAGGTGTGGAAGATGAAGATGAGTTTGATACGATATCTAAAAGAACAGGAGCATTATCAGAATCGTCAGTTTTTAATATGGATCAGTTAAGTTCGACCCTCCTTCAACCCTCAAATAGTAATAGCGCTTCTCCTGCACTCGGAAATACAACAATCAACAGTAATAAGATGACTCCGGTAGGATTTCTTGGTGAGAACAGTTCCTTAGTCAACTTGGATAATTTACTACCGTCCACTAATCGTCAAGCATCATCTCCAGTCTTGGGTGGTTTAAGTGGAGGAGGAGGTTTATTAACCCAAAACGGCAGTTCATCGACACCCAACGTTCAAAATCCCTTTGCTCCAAGTCTTTTGACTTCTGGTATATCAAGTCAATCAGGTCAAGTGAATCCTTTCCACGTCCAAAATGCTGTGTCCAAACCATCGATTAATGAGGTACATTTATTTCATTAGTTTTATGTTTTATCAACTTGTTTTAGGTTACAAAATATGAGCATTCATATTTTCTTGTGTATTTATATGATGTTGTGTCATGTAACTATACCATTGACTGGTTAATTGATCAACAGATTCGGGAAAAGCAACAACAACTTCAAATTCAGGGTATTGGGCAAGTACAACCAAGTTTACAACCTTCGGGGCAAGCTCAAAATAATCCTTGGTCCCCAGTAAAGACGGAGAATCCATTTTTGAATTGATTAAAGTAGTGTAAATTTTTTTGAATTGATTTTGATATTTTTAACTAATCGCATAGTAATACAATATTGAATATACTATAAATATACTATACATAGTCTATATGAAACTAAAAAATCGTTTTGTTCTTTCTTCTGTTTTAAAATATTTCGAGAACATACTTTTCAATATCTACTATACGATTACTACTACAGCTTTTCCTAAATTGAAATATTAGTATGGACTCCCAAAATATATTAGCATATGAATCAAAAACACGTTAGTGTATCAACTACATATTTATTAGTATTCTAAATATAAAATATAATAACCTATCTAATATTAAAATTTCCAAAGACCATCGCATTCAGAATTATATTATATTATCTATGTAGAACTTAAATATAGTATCTACCTTTTACCATTCATAATTTTCTTGCTAGGTTTAAAAAAAGTGAAAATATCTGCAAGTTCAAATCTAACAAGTACCTATCACTTGCAACATGAGAGAGTTTAGATTGAGAATGATATACCAAAAAAGTTGTGAAAATTGTTTAATATCAAGAAAATAATTATTTGAAAACATTTTCTCACTTTTTTTTTCTTTTAGAACATAACATCGAGTTTTATAAAATTGAAAAAGGCAAAGGAATTATCCTTAGAATAATGTATGAAGACAACAACTACTATTATACTATAATATTATAATTTATAATATAACTACTCGAAACTCGAATGAGACATTCATCATATAAGCCATTTAGCTACAAAAAAACCAAAACAAAAGTACTATTAAATTATTTGAACGTCAAGTTTAAGTATCCTATGATAAGTGATATGTCATATGTATTATAAACACATAAAAATAAAAAAAGTAATATTATTACTTGTGTGTAATTTCTTGTACAGACTTCTGATATTTAATAC